>QARZ01040986.1:0-30119 GCA_013407115.1 Glycine latifolia
TTTCCCCTTTTTTGGGAATCCTTTCTTATTTTCTTTTCTTTCATCGCTGTCCCCCGTCGTGACCGGATAGGTTGCGACAGAATGTTACCGTCATTCTCTAACTAATAGATTTTCTTTATTATTGATAAAATATTGGAAATCATTTCTGAATTTTATTAAGGGTTTCACACAAAAGGCACGAAAAGTTAAATAATTAGTTACACATAATGCATGATTTCTGTTAAATATCTCATTCTCTTTCTACTTAATTTAGTTTTTAAATAATAAAAAGAAAGTACTATATTTTATTCTTGATTTAGTGGTAACTTAATTTTTCGTAAGAGAAGTGTTACGATAATTTCCATTGGCCCAAGATAAAGGTCTAGTAAAACAGAATCAATTCAAATCTCTCAACAACCCAATATCGTAACCACCAGAGAACAAAAAAAGATATAACAATATCATAACCACCATTAAGATAATCGGTTAACCGAAGATCTCGGCCACAGATCATGGGCTTTAATCACCACTCCATCAGGGTCCAGGTCAGTATACTATAAATAGGAATATCCTCCATGAAGAAAGTTACACACATTCTGACTCTCTCTTTTCTATTCACACAGAGTACACACTGCACGCCAATTGCGTTGTGTATTCATTATGTAGTGATCTTCCTCCTTGAGGTGTTTCATCACCATAAGCACCCTCAGAGAGAGAGAGCCTGATCTCATATTAATCACCCAACAATCCTTGTTGGACATTTATGTTCGCTTTGAGCAGAACAGTGACGCCGTCTGTGGGGACGATAAACTTCGATTCCCATAAAATCACAATGGTTAATACAAGAAGCCACCAAATTGAAGGACGAAATGAACCACCAAGAAACATAATTCAGGAGAACGTGGTGGTAGAAGATGCTGTCTCAAATACCGCCTCATCCCCAGCTATACCAGCATCGAGTTTGCCTGCCAATCCACCATCAGCTGGCAAGGCAGAACCCGAGACAACGCAGTGCCTTATTCATAATGCTCTGGACTCAATTCTATCCCAGATTGAGAATCTAGAGAAACGTTATGAGCTTCAACGACAGGAAGACGTCCAGAACCTGATAGCACAATTGGACGAGTGAAATGCCAAAGGGAGACAGGATGAAAACCGCCGCATCCAACACATAGAGCAGTAAATTAGAAGTATGGAGAATCTAGTAGCAGAAATTCACGGACAACCTCATCCGAAAGCAAGAAGGCACTGTCAGACGACCTCGGTTCCCACTACTGAGGCTGGGAATATAGAACCGGTCAGTCATTCTGAGCCGGGGGGATTGTCTCATTCCCAGCCACGTAATGACCAAAGATTCCACATCTCCCCAACCAAAATCCCAGACCATACCGCAGTAGAGAGCCCGACAGTAGAAATCATACCCCGGTCCAGGAGAGAAGATGGCACGTACCGAAGGAAATATCGTCGGGGTCAGCAGGATAACAGCCCATTCGTCGATGAAATAGTAAATGCTCAATTCTTAGAGGACTTTGATGGATCGTTCTTATCAAAATATGATGGGAGCCAGGATCCCCAGGTGCACATTGACGAGTTCGACATGCAAATGTGCATTCGGGGCATTGATGAGCCAATAATCTCACGGATTTTTGTTACCACTTTAACTGGAGCTGGGCAAACATGGTTTCACACTTTGCCACTGTGGTCTATTCAAAATTTTGAAGAGTTCGGACAAAGATTCTTATTGAATTTTGTGACCAGCAAGAAACAGCCTAAGTCCGAGTTCGCTCTAGGTAAGACACGCCAACAACCTGGAGAAACTTTGCAAAGTTATTTGGATTGCTTCAAGGAAGCCGCCCTGCAAGTACAAGGTCTGGAAGAACGGGTACACATACATCTCATATCAGCCGGGCTCAATGGATCATCCCGTCTTGCCCAAGTCGATTTACAAAGATCCTGTAAAATCCCTGATGGAATTCAGGATGTGATCAAAAAAGTATTTGGAATTAGAGCAGATGGAGATTGCCAACTCGGCTCCTAAGGAAAATAGAAGAAAACCTTCTCCACTGAGGAACCGACATCAGGAAAGCACACATACCAGCCTACATCCCGCGAGCATTCACACAGGCCGACCTTCTAGAAATGTTCCTGACCCCGGTTTCAGGCCCAGGAAATATGAAACAAAGTTCGACAAATACGCTCCATTGAATACTTCCCGAGCCCAGATATGGAGAGAAGTTGCCTTAACGGACATGAGAAAAGTAGATCGTCCTCGTCTAGTTTTCAAAAAGGAGGGACTAGATTATTCCCGGTTCTGTGAGTTTCACAACGGACCGGGTCATACGACTGATCAATGTTGGGATCTCCGTGATGCAATAGAGAAGTTTATTCGTGAAGGTAAATTGCGACAGTATGTTATCAAGACCCAGGGGCAGCAAGGCAAGAGAAAAAGCCAACATGAAAACAAAAGCTGAGATGAAAAGAAAAACAAGACGGATGATGATTTCCCGGAGCCTGAATTTGAATGCAACGTAATTTCAGGAGCCATGGGAGGAGGAGGCGACACCACTAACCAGCGAAGGAAATATCTCAAAGAAGTCATAACGGTGAGAGCTCAACCGAAATTCAAGGAAAAAAGTAAGAAAACCACACCCCCGCTGATCTATTTTACCGAGGAAGACATGAGAGGGGTGGTTCCCGGTCACGAGGACGGCTTCGTAATAACGGGGACAGTAGCCAATTGCCAAGTTAAAAGAATATTCGTAGATAACGGTAGCTCAGCTGATATCATTACTTGGAGTGCATTCAAAAAGATGAACTTGGATGAGGAAGATTTAAAACCGTGCAAAACCATGTTAATAGGTTTTAATGGTGGAGGCACCGGTCTCAAGGGTTCCATTGACCTCCGACTCACATTAGGAACAAAGAAGGGTTTTAAGTCAGAAAGAGTCACATTTACCGTCGCCGAGTTCTCTTCACCATATAATATCATCCTGGGCAAACCGACTCTTCATAAGTGGGACATATTGATGTCCACCAAACATCAGAAGATGATGATGGTTGGAAACCACAGCCAAGTCATCACCATATGTGGCGATCAAAAGGAATCCAGGCAGTGTTATTATAATACAGTAAGAGAAAGTGAAGACGGCCCCTCTTCACCACCTCGGATAAGACAAGGAGACCCGACGGAACAGAAAATCGAGAAACGTTCATTCTGAAAGCCGGTCAACTTGATGGAGCTAGATATGCGGGATATTGAAGAATGGAGACCAGAACCGGTAGATGAACTTGAAGACGTTCAAATCGGAAGTTCCCCAGAGCAAATCACAAAGATAGACAAGCAGAACAATCCAGAAACCAAAGGCAAATTAATCCAATGCCTCCGAGAAAACCAAGATGTGTTTGCTTGGAAAGCTTCCGAGATTCCCAGAATCAAGCCTACCTTCTGTTGCCACAAATTAGCTATGTACCCCGGTTCTAAGCCAGTGGTGCAGAAGAATAGGAAGCTCGACCCGGACAGAAGGCAAGCTTTGGAGAAGCATATCAAGGAGCTGTTGGAGGCCGAATTCATAAGAGAAATACAATACACCACGTGGCTCTCCAATGTGGTAATGGTGAAAAAGTCCAATGGGAAATGGCGAGTTTGTGTTGATTATACGGATTTAAACAAAGTTTGTCCCAAGGACTCATACCCAATGCCGAGTATCGACCAACTTGTAGATAATTCTGCCGGGTTCCAACTGCTATCATTCATGGACGCCTACTCCGGATACAATCAGATACCCATGTACCCGGATGATCAAGAAAAGATGACATTCCGGGGTGTTGAAGCTAACTATTGCTACAACGTAATGCCGTTGGATTGAAAAATGTCGGGGCTACTTATCAACGGATAATGAACAAAGTCTTCGCCAATCAGCTTGGACGTAATATTGAGGTATACATTGATGACATGATAACAAAAACAACTATGAGTGGGAATCATATCCGGGATCTAGAAGAGACTTTCCGCAAACTAAGGCAGCAAAACATACGCTTAAATCCGTTGAAGTGCGCCTTTGGAGTAAAAGCCGGGAAGTTCTTAGGATTCATGCTTACTCACAGGGGAATAGAAGCAAACCCGGACAAATGCAATGCTGTCTTGGACATGCAATTCCCATCCAGCAAGCGAGAAGTCCAACAGCTGACGGGAAGAATGGTCGCCTTAACACGGTTTCTCCCAAAATCCGCGGAAAAAGCACTTCCCTTCTTCAAATTGTTGAAAAAGGAGGCTAACGTGGGATGGAACCCGGCATGTGAAGCGGCCTTTCAAGAAATTAAAAGATGTTTGGCATCGCCCCCAGTAATTTCAAAACTAGATCCTGGAGAAACACTAATCTTGTATCTCTCGGTCGGAGAAGAAGCCATAAGTGTCGTACTAGTCAGAGAAGTTGGCAAGTCCCAGTCGCCGATCTATTTTGTGAGCCGAGCCCTCAAGAACTCAGAGTTACGATACCAAAAGCTCGAAAAGGTGGCTTTCGCTCTCCTTACAATGACGAAAACGCTTCGTTCATACTTTCAAAGCCATGCCGTTATCGTCAGAACAAATCAACCTATCCGGCAAGTATTACACAAGCTGGATTTAGTAAGAAGGATGATGAGTTGGGCCATCCAATTGTCTGAGTTTGATATCAAATATGAAGCCCGGCATGCCATCAGATCTCAAGCCCTAACCGACTTTGTAGTAGAGCTAACCCCGACATCTTCAAACCAGCAAGGAAATCTAGTATGGAAAGTGTATGTTGACGACTAGTCTAATTCCAAGGGAAGTGGAGCCGGAGTCATCATCGAGAATCCTGAGGGGGTGTCACTCGAACAGTCATTACAGCTTAATTTTCCAACATCTAATAATCAAGCAAAATATGAAGCATTGATTGCCGGGCTAAAGCAGATCAGAGAACAGGGAGCACTGAGAGTCAACGTTTTCACCGACTCACAGCTTGTTTCAGCGCAGATTGAAGGAAGGTATCAAACTAAGGGGCCTTTGTTAGCTAAATACCTGGCCAAGGTGAAGGAAATAATAGCAGAATTCAATGAAGTCATCATCGCCCATATCCCGAGGGAAGAAAATACCCGAGCTGACATATTGTCAAAATTGGCAAGCACGAAAGGTACGGGCAATCATCGAACGGTCATTCAACAGGAAATCCCCCATCCCGCATGTGTCATGGTGATCTCGGTGGTTGAAGATTGGTGGAGGCCTATCATCGATTATTTAGAACAAGGGATAATACCAGATGATGGAATAGAAGCGAGAAAGCTAATTCGAGACGCTGCTATGTACACAATAGTTGATGGCGAATTATACCGCAGAGGCCTCCATTCTTCGATGCTGTTATGCCTAAACTCGGACCAAGCCGAGTATGTACTAACAGAAATACATGAGGGCATTAACGGCCAGCATATGGGTGCAAGAGCTTTAGCATTGAAGGCCCTTCGTGCCGGGTACTTCTGGCCGACGATGAAGGCGGATGCAGCGGAGCATGTAAAGAGGTGTGACAGTTGCCAAAAGCATGCGAAGATATTATGGTCTCCACCAGCCGAGTTAACTTTGATCACGGCACCGTGGCCTTTCTACAAATGGGGAATGGACCTTCTAGGACTAATTAAGGCAACGAAGGGTCAAATGAAACGGTTAATAGTAGCCGTTAACTACTTTACAAAATGGATCGAGGCCGAGCCCTTAGCCACCATCACCTCAGCCCGAGTTCAAAAGTTCTTCGAGCGTAGCATTATAGCAAGATTTGGGATTTCGGCAGAAGTTGTCACAGATAACGGGACACAATTCACGGATAAGAAGTTTCAAGAAATGATGGCCGAGCTCTATATAAAACACCATTTCTCATCAGTAGAACATCTGCAGTCCAACGACCAGGCAGAAGCGGCAAATAAAATCATTCTGGATGGGTTGAAAAAGCGAATGCATGAAGCCGGCCCAAACTGGGTCGAGCAATTGTATTATGTCCTATGGGGACATAGAACCACGACC
Source organism: Glycine latifolia (assembly GCA_013407115.1). Taxonomy (NCBI): domain Eukaryota; kingdom Viridiplantae; phylum Streptophyta; class Magnoliopsida; order Fabales; family Fabaceae; genus Glycine; species Glycine latifolia. The sequence goes on from QARZ01040986.1 coordinate 6,008, forward strand.
CAAACTGCCACTCAAGAGACCCCTTTCAGAATGACATACGACTGCGAGACAATGATACCCGTGGAGATCGACCAACCATTGTGGAGAAGGCAACATATGTCTCATGTAGGAGAGGATAACAACGCAGCGTTAGCCGCCGAGCTAGACATGATAGAAGAAGTCCGGGTTACGGCACATCACCGAGATCTCCACATAAAGTGTATGACGGCCCGCAGATTTGGTAAAAAGGTAAGATCAAGATCCTTTGAAAAAGGCGATCTCGTATTACGTCGAGCGGATATCGGAAATAAGAATGCCCGAGATGGGAAGTTAGCATCCAACTGGGAAGGACCATACCGAGTCACACAAAATCTTGGGCAGGGAGCGTACACGCTAGAAACTCTTGAAGGAAAGAACGTAAAGCGCACTTGGAATGCAGACAAGTTGAAAATCTATTATAGCTAGAAGTTCCTATCCGCAATAAAAATTCATGTGTTTATCCTTAATTGATTTTATAAGTCGGGATATGATACATTGATACCCACGTAAGTCTTTCATGGGGATCATGGATTAATATTTAGTTTCCATTCATATGTTTTTCCTTAATTGATTTTATAAACCGGGATCCGATATACTGGTACCCGTGTGAATCTTTCATGGAGATTGTGAAGCAATATTCAAAATTTTTATTCATGTGTTTCTCATTAATTGATTTTGTAAACCGGGAATATAATGCCCATGTAAATCTATCATTGAGATCATGAACTTATGTAAATATCTTCGAATAATATCAATAAAAGTCCTTGTTACGAGGAAGTTATATATATATTGTGCACAAGTTATATTAGCCTAGCAGCTGTTCAGTGTGTTAATTCGACCCTGATCAGGCCGGCATAACCATTTACTCGTGGATGAGTGATTTAACATTCCGAAAGAATCAAATACATTGATTAATGTTTATGTAACGCATTAATTGTTGCTAGGGTCCAATATTCAACTCCCGACTACTAATTCGGGTAATATGATACTTGGCCGTTGGAGCCAAATTAATATTCGAGCATATGAATATATACAGGTCAGATAAAAATAAGCAGCAAACCAAGTATTAGATAAATGCAGCCATTGTACGAGTACCAAATAAAAGCCAACCGTGGCAATTTTAGAAGAAATTGTTTGGAAAAGCAATTAAAATTACAGTTGAAACGGGCATTTCGGCCCTTCAAAGTTACACTTCCTTCTCGCTAGCAGCAACTTCGGGACCCTCAGCAGGGGAAGGGATCTCTGAAGGGACGTAAGGGACTAACTCACCACCTTCGACATATGCCCGGCAATGAGTCCCTTCCAATTTTAAAGTTATTCCCAGGTTCAAACACTGGACTTGGTCTAAGGCATTTGGGAAAGCCTCCTCCGCCACTGACCCGAGTACCTCTTGGAGTTCGGCCATCTCTTTTTTAGCTTGCACTGCCTCCATTTGAGACTTCTCGTACAGAACCTTCAAATCACCAAGCTCCCGAGCCAACGAAGTAGCGTCATCCTGGGCCGTGCTAGCTTCGGCTGAGGCAGCGTCATACGAAGCTTTCAAGGAGTTGGCGTTGTCCTTCACCACTTGGAGTTCACCGCGAACAGAAGTAAGATCTTCAGTTGCGACAGCTAACCCCTCGCGGGAAGAAACGAGCTCTTCCATTAGTTTTGTATTCTCCTCTTTAAGCTTCATATGTCAGGACTTCAACGAGACTAGACTCGGCACCAAAGAGGCACACTTGAAAGCTTGCAGGTGCAGATGGTCGAGCTCTCGAAGATCATCATCAGAGAGGGGGCTTGAATCAGAAAAATGTTTGGGGGCCCGGGTAAACGGGAAAAGGTCTTCAACTCTCTTCTCCCATAGGCACCCCGATGATACCACCGAAGCAGTGGCGGAAGGACTGGCGGCAGCAGCAGTAAAGGTAGCCGGGATGTCCTCCGCAGTACTCGAGGTAGGGTCAAGATGGTCATCTCGACCTACATGCTTGGCCGCAGATGCAACTTCGCCCATCCCTTGTTCAACAGGGATCATCTCTTGAGAACCATTGGGCACATCAGCCCGACGTCTTTTGGCAGAACTCGCCGCCAGCATTTTTTGAAGATAGCGGAGACGTCAGCCACCAGCAGCCTTCTTTTGTGGGCGATGCACGAGGTCAGCAGACGGGTCTTCCATCTTGGCAGTTGCAAAACATAGTTAAGATAATGGCCGAAAAAGGTAAAATGCAATACAACTTTTTAAACATTCAATAAACCTTGAGCTTCCCGGTGCAAGTTAATTTGGATGAGGGCCGACGCCTCTATGTCTGAGAGGCTAGACTCATTAAAATGGTAGGAGGCAGAAGCACAGGTATGATGTTCCTGGGTCCAATAGAGCGGGAATTTCCACTCGACATCGGGTGATTCTGGACCCCGGAGGAAGAATGGTTGTTTGTCGATTTCGGCTACAACTTTGAAGAAATTATTTTTGAAGTTTTTGAAGGAATTAGTAAAAATAGAGAAAAGACGACGGTCAGAGCGGCTTCAAAGAGAAGTCCACCCCTTCCGAGTTGCAGGTTCCCGGCCAGTACGGCCGGTGTGAACATTAAAAAAGTAAAAGAAAAGAGGGACGGTGCAAGGAATACATAATTCCACACACAAATCCTCAAAATATTTCACAAAAGCCCAACTGTTTGGATGTAATTGAGAAGGGGCCAAGTGAAGATGGTTTAGAAGCTGCATTTCAAAATCTGACAAAGGAAATCGGATTCTTAGACGTGTGACCACGTCCTTACAAAAGAAAACATAATTAGGCTCACCTTCCCCGGCACACGAGCAGATGGGCTCGTCCGGGTCGGATAGAAAACCCGTCCTGGTTGCCAATAGGGAGCGCTGCAATGCTCCCCGGGGTTAAAATGGAAGAAGTGCGAAGCACTTCGTAGGTGACCCAAGGGAATTTAGAAATTAGAAGAGGGGAACGACCGCCGGGTTGAGATCCTGCCGATTGAGACTCGTCGACCATTTCCACCGACGGAGTATCCATAACAACCTACGACAAAATAAAAAGAAAAAATTAGTGATGAATACCTGGAGGTGCAGCTGAGAGATGAAGAGTTGGAGAAACGGCCAGCGCCGAGCTAATACAAAGGGAAGTCAGCATTCTGGTCTTGGCATCCGACAAGAACGATCGAGAGACCCTAACCATTGCAAGAATGGCCCTTCGGACCGGATTGTGACAACATGATGCGAGGATCTCACCGATTCGCTCATATTGGCCGATGTGGGCACAATAATGGAATTCATCCATACACTTCGAACAGGGCTCGAAGTGAACCTCAAAGGTGGTTTCCAAAGGACCCTGGTCTATGATGTGAGAAGAGTTTGTGCTATTCGCTGAGGATGAACATGGATTTTCAAACACATTTCTAGAAGACCCTATGGTCCTAGAAGAATGAAAACTCTTAGAAGGATTTCTAATCCCAACAGCCCTAATGGAGGAAGTCTGTTCAAGAGCCCTTTCATCCAAAATCTTCGATGGACTCATACTACTGTAATCTATACTCATGCGAATACCCCTACGAGTGAAAGAAAATTTGGAATGGGACTTTTTCGACAATCCTGAACCCCCAGAAGGAACTTTTAACAAATCATTTTTCTTTTCTTCATCAGTAAGGGGAATACCCCAAAACCAAAATGCAAATTTAGGGGGGACATTCTTGCGAATGTATGCTTCCTCCTCAGGAGTAAGCTCCATCTTAAGAAATCAAAAGGAAAAAAGGAGAGAGGAACCCTAGAGCGAAACAACTAACCTAAAGAAGCAAAAATACCTATGTATAGGATAGGGGAAACATGCAAAGAAAAACATAAAGCAAATGCAAGAATCAAAGGAAAAGAACAGTACAATCGACAACAATAATGCAGATAGCGGTAAATACCTGAGATAATGAAAGCTTTGATAAAGTTTGGAACTTCATAAGGTGATGGGTTGGAGAGGATTCGATAGAGCCTAAGGGAATTAAAATGCAAGCAACCGCCAAAATCCACATACGAAACGTCTCAGAAAAGTAACCTCCAAAATATGAGAAGTCACTAAGGGTAGAAATGACTTTTTCCACACTAGATGGGGGGCAAAACAGGAAGAAATTCAAAAACTCATGATTAAGGCATCATGAATTGTAGCGGCACATTAAATGTGAGCAGATGTTGTCGCCAAGAGAAAATGAAAAGATAACCTTTCGCTTCCCCAAACAGAAGAGCCTGGAAGCGTCCCAAAGATTTCAAAGTCGTGATCACCAATGATGATCATTAAACTTCCACACAACTCGGACGGTTCACAAAAAAGAGGACATATATCTCGATAGATCAAGTAATTGGACAGGAGATGAATCTCGGCCTCCTCTTGGAACTCGGATCAATGAAGATCCACTTCGGTCATGGAACTCGGCAATCAACGAAAGCATCCTCATCAACCTCGGTTCAGCGATGATTGCTAGCATAGCTCGGCAAGTCAGAGTGCTGACCAACCGAGCTGGGGGGCTGATGTGTTGCAAACACATCTAGTTTTTAGTATAATTTTAGGATAAGTTTTAATTAAATATTTAAGAAATAAAATAGAATTAGCCTAGTGTAGTAATTTAATTACCTTGAACTAATTTCAATACATTTGAGCATTTTACAGGTAAAAAGGAGGAAAACTCAAGCAAGAGAGAAAAACCAAGTTTTGAAGCCCACGCTAATAGCGTGGGAATCCACGCTATCAGCGCCAGATGCAGGGAAACAAGCCTGAAGATTCGCACCATCCACGCTATTAGCGTGGTAGTTCACGCTACTAGCGTCAATACAGCGCAGCTAAAGCTAAAGGACACGACCAACTCACGCTATCAGCGTGGGAACTCACGCTATCCGCGCCAGGCTTTCGAAAGATCCACGCTATTAGCGTGAAGTCGCGCGCTAGTAGCGTGGATAGGTTATTACTTCTGTTTTTAAAAGATTAAGAACGATAATTAGATTATCTTTTGGTTTTCTTACCCTAATTAAATATTAGTATAAATATAGGGCCTCAGAGCACCTTAGGGGATCAGTATTCAATTGTATATCGAGAATTAGAGAGAAAGAGAGATAAAACCCTAGGAAATCAAGAAGCCAAGCAAGAATCATGACTTATCCAACAGCTTTGGTGTTCTTGAAGTCTATGGCAAGCTAAACTTCTCATTGTAGGAAGGCCATGAACTGATGAGAATTCCTCTGTAATTGACTGGTATTGAAATATATATGTTTTGATTGTTTTATTCTTATCTTCTCTTTATTCATACTCTTATTTGAAATTGATCACTTCAATTAAGTGCATAGGGTTAGGATTCGCAGTGGGAACGTTGGGATTCTAATTTCTGAACTGATAAAGAATAACAGTCATTCTTCACCTAGGAATAGGGATGCATGGGTGCGGAATCTATAATATGTTCTTTACATGCTTAAACTGATAGACTTCACTAAGGAATTAGGTTTTCAATTCAGTCTAAAGGGTTGGTTCACTAAGGAATTAGGGATTAGCTATTATAGAAAAGACTTATTCTCCGGGCAATCACAACAGGAACCCATATGGTATATTCTCTAAATGCTTAATCTGTCGGAATTCATAAGGGTTTAGGATTCTTGATCAAATTAAAGGGCTGATTCACTAGTTATCTAGGTTTCACAAATAAAGAAGAGATTTATCATATGCATGCATTAACTTGAATTAACAAGCCAGTCAAGTAAAGGGGGAAGACTCAGAAGGGATTGCGCCTGACTACAATTCATCACTCATTGGTAACTTAAATCAATTTACTGCATTTCATTTAAATTTTGTCTTACAATTCAAACAACCAATCAATCAACAATACACTGTTTTGCGTAATTTTCTGTTCACTTTCAATCACACTCTTAATATTACTTTGAAACTCACCCCAATCCCTGTGGAGACGATAACTCACTTACTCACTTTTATTACTTGTAAACGATCGGTGCACTTGCCGTAATCGCGCAACAGGGGCATCTGTTACGATAATTTCCCTTGGCCCAAGATAAAGGCCCAGTAAAACAGAATCAATTCAAACCTCTCAACAACCTAATATCGTAACCACCAGAGAACAGAAAAAGATATAACAATATCATAACCACCATTAAGATAATCAATTAACCGAAGATCTCGGCCAAAGATCATGGGCTTTAATCACCACTCCATCAGGGTCCAGGTCAATATACTATAAATAGGAATATCCTCCATGAAGAAAGGTACACACATTCTGACTCTCTCTTTTCTATTCACATAGAGCACACACTGCACGCCAATTGCGTTGTGTATTCATTCTGTAGTGATATTCCTCCTTGAGATGTTTCATCACCATAAGCACTCTCAGAGAGAGAGTCTGATCTCATATTAATCACCCAACAATTCTTGTTGAACATTTTTGTTCGCTTTAAGCAGAACAAGAAGTTTTAAATATTACGAAAGAAATTCGACCAATCTTTGTATCAACCATCCACCGTAATTTTTATGAAATGCCAAATTAATTTTATATTTTTAACTTCAAATTAATTATTCAATAAAACAGTGTCACATCTTATCGTGCTTTTTTATACAAAAGAGCTTCATACTACTATTATTTAGCAAATTTTTTTTAATAAATAGCACTACTTCCCCAAGAAAAAAAATAGCATTACTTTTTAGTCTTTATTATTTTAATAAGGAATGTGACTTGTATAGTTTCTTAACTCTTGATAAAATTCAATCAATAATTAAGCGTGTGTCACTAATCACAGTTGTCAAACTATAACATATGCATCTAAAATTATGGTGAAGTCTTAATATAGTTAACTAAATGTAAGCTGTGAGCAGTTTCAAAATTGTAGTTTCTTTTATCTATTACCCCTATTTTCTTAAAACCCTAGCTCCATCATCTGCATCGTTGAGCAACTATATATTCACTTAAAATACACAGCAGAGAATAAGGAAACCTTCGTTTATGTTTGGTAATTTTCAAACATGTTCACTATATTTCTAAACACAATCAGATCCAGTTACATATCATAAAATACGGGAAAGTTTTTGTCATGGAGTCTATAAAGGAAAAACCATATCTTTTCTCACTACTTATTGAAGGTAAATCATTAGCACCATTCAACCAGTTAAACTTTTTTTTTATTGGTACAATCAGTTAAACCCTTTAAATATTGTTAATCAGCATTTATTGTAATAAATTCATTTTGTGATACTTATGTTGACAGAATCACAAAGAATATACCACATTCATGACCGAAAGAAATAAAAAAAAAGAGGAAATACATGGGATGCCGCATGGACAAATAAGGAACTAAATTAAGTGTAACTTGTTTAGGTTTTCATCCACGCTCTTCCTCCTTCTCACCCTCTCTTCTGCATAGACAAACACATAGATGCCACATTTCAGGCACGCGTTTGCATGTGCACCTATAAATTATTTTGTGCGAAAATTATTTTATGATGATGCGTAGTGATCCTGCAATTATTTAATACCTTAACTCATTTGAAAGATAAATTTAAATTTAAATATTCCAGCTGACGAGAAGAAAAAAGAATCTTTTATTCATGTTTTAGCAGCCACTTATTTAATTCAAATATATAAACATGTATGATTACGTAAAGCATAATGACTTGTGTATAAATATTCACAAGTCGAGATCATCATTGCATTATCTAAGTAATTTATTAACTGCTCCTAACCATGGTTGCTTTGTTTTCTCCTCCAGTGTTCTCAACCAAGGGATGGCTCTTAGAGGAGGAGCCATCAAGCTATGATGTGTCATCAAATTACTCATTTCCCTGTCAATTTTATTCACCACAGACACAGATTGAGGTTGAAATAGAAAGGTCAAGTGCACCATCCCCTGATGACCCTGCCATGGTCAAGAAGCTTAGCCACAACGCTAGTGAACGTGATCGCCGCAAGAAGGTCAATAACTTGGTTTCTTCACTGCGTTCACTTCTTCCGGTGGCTGATCAAACGGTACTTTATGTCCCTACTCTTCTTTAAATTGGTAGCCATAATCTTTTGTAGGAACCAATTTTCACTTTATTCTTATACAACTCTTTAAAAGAAAAAAAAATCATTACAATTTATCTATTACTATTTTAAAAGTTTAAGATAACATTAATCACCAGGTTTTTAATTATATCCTTACTTTTATTTTTAAAAAGAAAAAAATAAAAAATAAATGGTGGCGTTTGAAATGTTAACAAAGTAATAAGACAGAAAAGGGACATTTAAGTAGAAAAGGACAATGCTAATGTTAATTAACGTCCAATGACATTGGTTAATGATTAAAAATGCATGAAAAAATTATAAGAAAATATAAAATTTAAATTCGAGAACTAATGAAGTAGTACTGCTGTTTCTGCAGGTGGAAAAAATTCATAGATTAGAGTCCGAGAATCTTCCTGAGCAGTAACTACATGCCGCCTCTATATATATAATATTTGAGCATGCCGCCTCTATATATATAGTTTGGTAAAAAAAAAAAAGCAACTTAGGAGGAAGGTGTGCATGGATTTTAGGAGTTAAAGAAAGAATGCTGTATAAACATAAATGTCTTCACGACTCATATGTAATTAATTCTCGTGACAAAAGACACCGATAATATTACTAGATAAGTGTATCAACATCATTCTCGGCAACAACTTGAGGAACATAAACAACTGGCTCCTTTGGTGCATCAGCAAGCACTGCGACAACCTTTCTGCTCTTTGCCAGTGGTCGTGCTCACCCATGTCTAGATGCACAAGGGACATCAGTGACATCAATCGCTCTTTGATGTGAGCTCTTCGTCCACTATTACGACCACCAATTATCATACACGTGACGTCATTTTGTACATGAAAGTTCAACAATATGAATTTAGGCTTTATTTTTTAATGTAATTGTGTGTAATAAAATACATGTACAAAATCATGTTTTTATTGCATCTAAACAAAAAAATGAACTCACTTGGTTTCCAGAGATGGTGGCGACTGGCGACAGAGTTTGGCGGTGGCATATTAAGGGTTTCAAGGAAGAAGGCTGAATGCAATGCAAGGATAGGGAAAAGGGTTAGAAGAGGAATTTGAGAATGGGTGGGAGAGAGATCCGTGAGGGGTGTGGGTGAGGGGAAAGGATTAGGGCCGGTGGTTAGAGAGATTTTATAATTTTTAAGCTTAAATATAATTTCTATCTTCTTTAATTTGATCAATTTATAATTTTGATTTTTTATTTTAAAATAAAATATTTAATCTCTCCTATTTTAGGAAATCAACAACTTATACCCAATTCTTAAATTTTTTTACATTTTATTTATTTTATTTTAATCCAAATTGAACCTTAAATCTCACTTGTTCCTTGGAAGCCGAGAAATCATTGGGCTAACTGCATTCACATTACTAAGAGTATGCACTTTCAAGTAGGTCACATTTACAAAGAAGATAATACTTTTGTAGATTCTCATGTCTCTCACGCAGCTACAGTTGTTTCTTTCTGCTGGTGGTAGGATTGCACTCTCCCTTTCGTGACAGCAGAATACAACAGAAATAGGATAGGTTTCCCTAACTATAGATTCTCTTGATAGTTAGGTTCAGCTTTCATAGGTTTTTGTTGTTGTCCCCCGGCTCCCATGACTTTTTGTACATCTCATTCTTCCTTTTTTGATTAAAGATATTTCTTTGGCTTGTGTTTCTTCTTAGACGACCCAGATAGATAATGGTGTGAATCTAGTTGAGATTACTTATGTGGTTGAATATACAAGCTAATCTTTAAAAAAAAAAAAAACTTAAGATCCAAAATATTCATCTAAGATACCATTAATTAATAATATAATTAACGTAAATGTAATAAATATAAATAAATGTAGATAAAATTGAAAATATTATAAAATAGAGGAATCAAATGTTTGGGATTGGACACCCTTTGTGTTGTTCATATTAATACATACTTTTTTGGCTGATAAAAAGAAGAGAAATCAATATTTGCAAATATTTCAATTTTAAAATAGAGGGACAAAATAGGGGAGATCAAAGTTGTATTTAGGTCAAATTTTTAATTAAAAGGTAGGGTTGAACTTAGCAATTAAGGGCGAGAGCATAGCAAACCCTTTAACTACAATGCAAATGAGCCCATTACCTTGTTGGTAAATATGTCTCAACCATTTCGCCATATCATTTACCCTGGAGGGTCTATTCCTGCTAATGCTAACTCAAGGTGTTAGCTAGAGACCTACGAGTCTAATTGAGCGGCGGTTTGCATCACACTTATCTCATAAGTCCATGATAGTTTTACGTGATATGGTGATTCATAATAGGCTACAACAAGTGACTTACTGACACTGGACACGGTTATTGTAGCTTGAAGTGAATATGGCAATTATTATGAATAGATTTAAGATTTGGGTAAAAGGTGTTTGTTGCCTTTTTGGTGTCAAAGCCATTATTTAATTTTTAGTTTTGTTCCTTTATTTTATAGGTCGAAACATGACCAAATTTGCTTAGAATTTTAATGTACAATTGTTATTGTAGATATATTGTTTATTTTTTAATATGCAAAGGATAAGATAAAAGGCCCAGTGATCTTCATTTCAAATATTTAAAATTCTCAACAGTTCAATATTTTATCCATCAGAGGATAAAAGATATAACAAATATTACAACAGAAAGATATAACAAATATTGCAACCACTGATATCTAATTATTCAAATGACCAAATATCTCGGCCAAAGATAATGGGTCTCAACCACCATTCTGTCAAGGTCCAGATCAGTATTCTATAAATAGAATATTCTCCATGGAGAAAAGTACACACATTCTGACTCTCTCTTTTCCATTCACACAGCACACACACATTTCTCACGAGCAGAACATAAGCAATTTTATCCTATCATAGCTACTCAATTAAACATCGGACACAAGAGACTCTTCCTGCATAGGCTTGTCCACCAAGAGAAATTTTAGTAGTATTAAAGAGAATCAAACTTGCATCCATGAGGAGGATAAAATTTAATTTTGAATGCTTGATCACTTGTATTATCCCACATTGACTAGATTGTTTTTTTCCCTCATAATGTTTTAGTGTGTATATTAACTAATTTTAATTTTTTTTCTCAAACTAAAATGAAAATGTGTCATGTACAGAGATTAAATTAAGAGAAAAAGAGTAACATTTTCTCAAATATATAAAAAAATACACCAAAATTTCATTAGTCATCCTCAATAATATCAAAACTGATAATGAATAATTATATTTATCAATAAAAAAAATTAAATCAATATAAAAATAAGAGAGACGACAAAGACATGAACATACCGCGTGGGAATAACCAGTATTTAATACATGAGTCATCTGGGTTAAATGACGTACATTGTTACCGACTTCAAAACTGCTCTATCTAGAAAGTTAGTACTATTTTTATTTATTATCGTGTACCTAATATAACTGACGGATATAATACAACTCTATTGGGTCTTGTATCATCATATTTTCCTATGTGTACGCTAAATTTTAAAATACCCAGCCTTAAATAATAAACCCGTGCAAACCATAGGCAAGGAAGCCAAAGGCTTGTGTATACCATGCATCGGCACGTGCAAATGTGCAATTCAAAGAAAACAATTAGGTTTGTTACAAGCGCGTCCTTATGACAATCTGCGTTGAAACATTCATATAATTACTTGGTGTGGCCAAAATGTTTTTCATTTAGGTGAATGCATTTTTGTCCTATAAAATTTTATGTATAACATGATTTTAAATCGCAACACGTTATTATTATAAAAAGAATATGGATATTTAATAGAAAAATATGTATGTACGTACATGTCTTCTTCGCATTTATTTCTCATTTGAATGCAACCATCAAACAGAGCATAAATGTAAGTTGTGACTAGTTTCAAATTAAAATTGTTGTTTCTTTCAGCTTTTACATATACCAATACCATCCCTTTTTTTCTTAAGATCCTAGCTCCATCATTTGCATCGTTAACCAACTTTTCACTTAAAATACATATAGCTAGCAGAACCTAAGGAGATCTTCCTGTTCACTAGCTATATTTGTAAACACAATTAGATCGATCGGTTGTCATAGAGATAAAACATGTGGAAAGGGAGAAAATTAATTAAGAGTCGCAACGAAAGCATGTGTTATGTAATCAGCGATATAATCTACATCTCAAATAATTTAGAAAATGCTTCTGAAAGGTTAGAATAATATTGGGGTGGATGACTTGTGATACTAATTAACGGCTATATAATCTGTGACTTTTTCTTCTATGAATTAAGCGTTCTTTTGTTGCAAGGGCGAGCCAGTAAGTGTATTTTTGTGGCTTCTCTACAATAAGAATCTAATTACCAACCATGGAGTCTATTCAGAAGATACCCTATATATCTTTTCTCACTACTACATAAATAAGGTTATTCGCACCATTTTTTTTTTACCGAAACGAATTCATGACATTCCATTCATAATCAAGTAATTTAATTGGCACCATTTAATTCTCTACATTCTTTAAAAATATTGTTAATACTTTTAGCAATAAACTTCGTTTTGTAACACTTATGTTGGTAGTATCACAGAGAATATACCATACTCCACACATTCATGAAGAAATAAAGGAGGAAAAATACATGGATGCCACATAGACAAATAAGGAACTAAAATAAGTGTAACGTTAACGTGTTTCGGTTTTCATCCACACGCTCTCCCACCTTCTCACCCTCTCTGTTGCATAGACAAACACATTTCAGACACGCGTTTGCATGTGCACCTATATAGTTCTTTAGACCGAAAATTATTTTATGATGATGGGTAGTGATCCAAGTGTAATTCGTTCAATTATTTTAATACCTAAACTCTTAATTAAAAGTTGAAGTTATATTTAAATATTCCAATTGACGAGGAGAAAAAAGAAGTATTTTATTCATTTTTTTGCAGCACTTACTATTTGTTCAAATATATAAACATGATGATTACGTAAAAGGATAATGACTATTAGCGTATATATATTCACAAGTCGAGATCATCATTGCATTATCTAAGTAATTTGTTAACTGCTCCTAAGTCCTAACAAATCTTCATCATCATGGTTGCTTTGTTTTCTCCTCCAGTGTTCTCAACCAGGGGATGGCTCGTAGAGGAGGAGCCATTAAGCTATGATGTGTCTTCGGAGTACTCATTTCCCTATCAATTTTATTCACCACAAACGCAGATTGAGGTTGAAATAGAAAGGTCAAGTGCACCATCCCCTAATGACCCTGCCATGGTCAAGAAGCTTAGCCACAACGCTAGTGAACGTGATCGCCGCAAGAAGGTCAATAATCTGGTTTCTTCACTTCGTTCACTTCTTCCAGTGGCAGATCAAACGGTACTTTAAGTCCCTTCTCTCTCTCAATTAGTCCTTTCTTTAAATTGGTAGCCATAATATTTTGTAGGAACCAATTTCAAGAAATTAAGATTAATGGGTACTCATAGCTTCCACATGACAACTGGGATGTTTATTTATTCTTAAAGTATACTACTACATATAGTTAGAAAAATACTAATTACAAGATAAATATAAACCATATATATGTTTTTTAGCTTCTCATAATTTTGTAGTACAAACATGTCGCTGTTTACAGAAATCAATATTCATACTATTTTGCTGATAATATAAAAAGCGAACTAATTTATCCCACAAAAACTGACAAGAGGCTAATTTCTATAAAGATGTTAAAATCAGTATTTTCCAATTTCTCTTCAAATAAGCACTTATTATTCAGTATTGCAAGCTGAATGGTATTGTTTAGTAATTTTTGTTTTTATTTTTAACTAATATATTGATAATATAAAAATATTACATTAATTATTTTATTTTATGTTTTTAAGAATATCAACAAAAGAAATTATAAAACAAAAACAATCACCGTTTTCTTCACAATATTTAATTAAAAACAAAAACTTGAAAATAGAGAACCCTAGGCCTTTCATTATTATAAACAAATTTACGCATAATAACCACAAAGTTATATTAAAAAGTGAATGAAACTTTAGCTAAATTATCATCAATAGAGATCTCAGTGCATGTTAATGTTGTTGCAGAAAAAAATGAGTATTCCGGCGACAGTTTCGCGAGTCTTAAAATACATACCTGAGTTGCAACACCAAGTGCAAGCACTAACTAAGAAAAAAGAGGAGCTCCTGTGCAGAATTTCAAAAAATCTCAAAGGAGATTCAGTGAACAAAGAATATAAAAGGAGAATGTCCCACCACAATTCTGATTTTGTTGTTTCAACAAGTAGGCTCAACGATTGTGAAGCTGTTGTTCACATTTCTTCTTATATGGCTCACAAGGCTCCACTATCTGAGATCTTGCACTGTTTAGAAAATAATGGCCTTCTTCTGCTAAATGCTTCTTCCTCTGAAAACTTTGGTGGAAGGTTCTTCTACAACTTGCATTTCCAGGTATGTTTTATGATATTTCTTTTTCCTGTTTTGGTTTATTGTTGTCAGTTTTTTAATTACTATCTTCTTTTTATATATCCTTTTAAAAGAAAAAAATTCATTTTAATTTAAATATTATTTTAAAAGTTTAAGATAATATTAGTTATTACTTGTTTAACCATATCCTTTCTTTTATTCTTTATTATCAATAAATAATGGTGTATGAAATGCTAATTAAAGTAATAAGACAGAAAATGGACATTTAACAAAAGGACAATGCTAATTCCAATTAATGTCCTATGGCATTGGTTAATGATAAAAATGCATGAAAAAATTAGAAGAAAATATAATATTTAATGTTATACTTTATAATTTGAGAACTAATGAAGTAGTACTGCTGTTTCTGCAGGTGGAACAAACTCATAGATTAGAGTCCGAGATTCTAACTGAGAAGCTTTTGTCAATATATGAGAACCAAAGGATTTTCTAATCAAACTAAATTTGGCTCTAATCTTGATGATCAAACGATCTTAAGTGGTCCGATATTATTAAATTTGACACAAAAAAAAGTCTGCACATATTTGGCCTTTATGAGTGGCAAGTTCCGAAATCATCAGAATAGAATAATCACATGCTGCACATCTATATAGAATTCCATATATATATATATATATATATGGTTTGGTAAAAAAGCAATTGGGAGGAAGCAGGTGCATGGATTTTAGGAGTTAAAGAATGTTACACTCGGCCTTACCTAGCAAAGTGCTATTAATTTGTCTCTTTCCTTTTATTACAAAGAGAGAAGGCAGATGATTTTAGAGTTCAGTTCTCAGTTTTCTAAATTTGACTTATATCATGGTAGATATATAATTTTTAACTATTATCTCATTTTCTAGATTTGTGGCATGATTTAGCCCTATAAAATAGTAAGATCTTCTTATCTATTAAGATAAAATCTGTGATTGTTTATTTATACCACAATGTTTTTTTTTTTATATTTGAGAACCACAAACAATCTTAGAAAGTTTACATCAACTCACGCATTCTTGTTTAACCAATTAAGCTAAATTTCCTTGATCACAATGTGTTATATGACAAATTTTATAATAAAAGTAAATTAAAAATTTGTCCTAATTTTTTTGTTTTAATTCTTATATAATATATAAAGAGATCAAATTATACCCGTGTAACTTTGACAATTATTACATCATTGTATAACTTTAAATTTGATAATGTTTTATTAAAACTTACCGTTAGATTAAAATTTCCTTTCACATAAATCACATGCAACATTTTATATTAATTCAAAATCATTTGTTATCTCATTCATATAAATTAAAATCGATGTAATATAAATATTTTAAAATATACTAAAATATGAATCATTTGATTACCTTCTTGGTTTGGTTCAATTTTGACAAAGATGATTTTGATAATATGTAGATATAATTTAACAGTTGAATTAATAAAAATCACTTTTTATATCAAATTATAAAATAATATAATGATTATCAAAGTTATAGGGTTTATGATATATATATATATATATATATATATATATATATATATATATATATATATGAGATAAATGGACAATATTTTTCATTTTAATCATTGCATGAGAGAAAATTATTTTATTTGGTCTATGAATTTGTATTATTTGTGGAAGTAAATTTTATCATAATAATGATAGATAATAAATGCATACCTGACCTTAATATTAATGTTAGTTGTATTTATAGAGATATGGGAAGACTTACATTTTTTATAAAAACCCAAAACCTCTATAAGATAATAGTATTAGCCTAACATGAAATAACATTCTCTTGTATAGTTGTATCTAAATAAGAAGGCTTTTTTCTGAAAGAAATATATTTTTAGGCTATTCACAAAAGAGTAGAGATTTTTGGGGGAAAAAACTTGGCTATTCTCTCTTGTAATTATGTCTACATTATAATGGGACTTCGTTGTAGCAGAAAAAATATAACATATTATTTAAATTTGCTCTTCAAAAAAATAAAATAAAATAAATTGAACATATTCTGGATTGAAACCTGGCAATTTTTTTTTTTTAAAAAAGCCTCATACTTTTGTATCAATTAAATATCCATGCAAGATCCATCGAGACAAAGGGAAGAGAGGGTAAAAAAGTAAAGAAAGAAAGTTATGAATGTAATAAATAGTGTGATGAGAAAATAAGTGAAAAATAAAAAGAAAGCAAGATAGAAATGAGATAGGAAAGAAAGTGGATGCATGTTTATAATAAGTTTTGCTTTATATAAAAAACTGAAATGCTATTTATAATTAAAAAGATTACTTTTATCTTTTACTTTTTATTATTCACATTAATTCTTTTATTATTTCAAACTACTCATTTAATTTATTAAATTAACATATTTCTTCCATTTACCTTATTCTGTTAATATCATGAACTTATTGATCTTGATTGACTTCTAATTAGTAAAAAGGACGTTAAATATATATTAAATGGGATGAAATTGAAAATATATTGACATATCATTGTTTAGGCATTAAGAAAATAACATCTTAATTTTTTTGTTATCATAATATTGGTGTAGAATATTCATCAATTTTATGGATGATTAATCTCTGGTAAGAAACTTAGTTAATCACTTTTAGTGAAATTTCTTCTTTAATCACATTTTTTTAATTACAAAGACCGAAACCAAAATCTTAGTCAAGAGCACACTATCACTTCTTAATAAACAATATCTTAATTTAATAATTCAGTAAACTATGATAGAGCACTAACATTAATTGGGTAGGGTTATTTTATTTTAATAAGTGATTTCAAATATATAATTGTATTAAATATTTAGAATTTTTTTTTTCATTTATAACATTTCAACTTGTCTTGAGGAGACATATTTTTTCGTAAATGATCGATAGCTGTAGTCTTTAAAAAAAGTAATCGAGTAAACTACATAATGAAAAAAGGAAATGTTAACAACATATTTTCTAATGCACTATTTTAACATATTCTTTATCATTAAAAAAATTAAATCACAAGGTTTAGTGAGTCTTACCACTTATTTAAGAAAAAAATTTAAGATAGTATTTTCGAATTTACACTGTAGACATAAATTAAAAAAAATGTGTCAAATAAATTATTGAAAAGACCAAAACAAATAAAGTTTATTTTTTATCATTTATTTATTTTTAAAAAATAAAATTAGGTATGAAATATTTATAAAGTATTATTAATTAAAAAAAGTATGAACAAATTTCCTTAAAACGTTTCGCTATATATAATAATTATTCAAAAAAAAAAAATGTTAAAACAGCAAACATGCTCTAACAAAAACAACTCTACATTATTTTATGTACATCTACTCAGAACACCTCTTTACGGAATTTCTTTTTTATCTTTATGCGTTTTAAATTATTAAGATTTTGTTTGATTTAGAAGATGAAATATATATATATATATATATATATATATATAATTAAAATATAATGTAAAATATATAAATCTTACATAAAATTTCTCTTATTTTTTTCATTCTTCACTTAACCAAACACAGCCTAATCAACATTTGAATGGAAATACTATAGAAATTGAACCTCTATAAATTAAGTTGATAATGAATAAACCCTTATAAATCACGCAATGACACAATCGAGCGATAGACACGAAGGCCATTTCAGTGGACAAAACAGAAGAGAGGCATTGATGCATGATGTGATAAGTTGTTGTTGACATTTGAGTACAAATTGTACAATAATAATACGTACTAGCCTGTGTTTCTGACCCGAGGAATTGCTTATAGTCAGGCGTTCAGAAAGATGCATTGCATGTTGCAGAGAAAATGTCTACGTACGAGATAGCACTAACGTTGATTGATTGCTCAAAAACAAAACGAGAAAATAATTTTTTAACATGATATCACAGATTTTATAATTATATTTGCATTCTTTAAAAAAAATATTAGTATTTTATTTGCATTCTTTAAAAAAATATTAGTATTATATTTGCATTTTAGAAAAATGAATCTAAACGTGAATTAGTTAGTAGTTTTTTCATTCGTTATAAAATCGAATCTAAATATATAATTATAAAAACTAGTATGCTTTGAATTTTTGTACTTTTTGTTTCATTATAATTCAGTGATGTTTATTTAAAAAAAAAAGAAACTTCTAAAAAAAAGTTTCAAAACTATTTTTGACGTAGCACCGAGGCTTCCTTCTGATCGGTGGCAGTGTAATGTAATGTTGGCTCAATTGTAGCCTGTCAATCAGTCATTAATCGAAAAGTAGTTCTATCTCCATGTCTACCTATTTATGATCACTCGCTGGCCAAATGAGTAAGTGTATCTTCGTACTGTAATTTATAAGATTAGGTTTGAATTAAATTTGTAAAAGTATTTTAATAGATTATTCTCTCAGATTTAAATTTGTCAAAGTATTTTAATAGATTATTCTCTCAGATTTAAATTTGTAAAAGTATTTTAATAGGTTACTCTCTCAAACTTAGTTTTCTCATTAAATTTTATTTTTAAATATATTTTTGAAAGGAAATCAAATATAATATTAAATTTATTTTTCTCTTCAAATTGAATTTGAAATTTCCCATAGACAAAACAATTAACATATAACCTAAATTAATTAAGCTCATTTAATTTCATTTTAATTATACAGCAGAGGTTTACATCATCATTTTTAGTTTCTCAAATAAAATTCTTTATTTTTAATCTTTCATATACAAATGTCTGTTGAAACTTATTATTCACAAAAAAAAATTAAAATTATATTTTCTCCTGTTCATTAAATTAGATTTCAAGTATTTTATTTTTTGGGGATAAGAAAACCATTAGTAATCTTGGACCAATAATTCCTTAAGTATATATAATGCTGTGTCCTTCATGCTACACATAATGGAAATTTTGAAAAAAGTCGAAGAAGAAAGCGCACGAATATTGTCAAATGATGTCTGAAAAAATATATACAACATATACAACCAATTAAAACAAATTTATTAATTATATATAGTCATATACTACATTAAAATATTGACTAAGCTTTGTATTTGAAATTTGTTTTGACTATAAGCTGTAAGAAGGAAGCCTACAAATGTCGTTTGATGTCCCGAAAATTATATTCAACAAAATTAGCTACTTACAAGGAAATACAATAATTAAAAGGTGTTTTAATAATTTAGATATAATTTAACAGTAGACCTATTAAATTTAATTAATAGTTCAATAATAGGCTTAAGTTACGAGAAAAAAGGCTTTTAAAAGGAATGGGCCACTAGAGTCCGATAAGGGAAAGAGGAGAATGGAACAATTAAAAGAAGGAGAAGAGGAGAAAATGAAGAACGAAAAACCATGGCACCCTCTTAAGGAATCGTCAACCATTTTTAGGTGAATGCAATCTCGATCTTGAATGTTTCCCCTTCTTATAATTGTATATGAATTGCTCTGGTATGTTTCCCTAGCATGTTACCCATTTCCCCCGTAATGGTTGTTCAACTTGTTATGATAATTTAATGAATATGCTGTGTTAGGGTTCAAGAGGAGTTTTATGTGTTCATATAGTTGATGACATCATATGATGATGAAAAATTAAAAATATAATTTATTAAAAAAAATTATATATGATTATTTCATTAAATTCCTTAACAACTTAGTAACAAGTTAATGAATTATCAATATTATTATTATGTTATTAATTAATGTTGCTATTTGAATATAGGAACTAAAAATGATGATTAAGAAAAAATTTAAGAACTTTGACGGGTCAAATTTAGATTAGAGACTAAAACAAAAATTCAAATGAGTTTAACAACCAAAAGAAAGTAAATCCTTAATTTAATAATAAACATTGTATATAATTAAAAAAACTACATAAACATAAAAAAATATTTAAAAATATAAATGCATAATATTATAAAGGTAAATGAAAAGAAAAATGAAACTAACCCATAGTATAACACAAATTATTAAAGATAAAACAGAGAGAATGGGTAGAATGGATGAGGATGAGAGATAAGGGAGGAGTCTTGGGTAGTATATAAGGGTAAATTTTTTGTATTGACCATTACTATGTATCATACATGCAAGTGAGATACGTGAAAAACAGGTGGAAACTCAACATTAGTAATGACATATTATAAGGGAGTCGCCTTGTGGCCATCATGTGGAATTGTTTGAGTCCGACTAGGTCACTCACTTGACATGTTAGGGACTCGTAGGGTTATTCATGGGTAGGTTTAGTTTAAGTTTCATCAAAGTCATGACTCAAATCAATTAAAATAATTTGAATTAAGTTAGGTTGAATTTATGTAATTGGTCTATCAAATTTAAACCGAAGCAACTTGGTCGATAAGAAGTTGATTTGAGTTAGGTATATAGGTGTAATTTTTTTAAATAAAATAATCTAAAAACTATATTTTTCTATATCATTTTTAAATGACATTTTAATGCCTTTCAAAGAATCATAATACATTGTATATGCATTTATACTTTTTTTCCTTTTAAATAGTTATGCTGTATATGACTTTGTTACAAGTACTTTTTTTTCTTAGAATATAACAATATGCATTTTGATATTTGTTCACACTTTACAAATTTACTTGATATATACAAATATGAATACACACTACAGACACCAATTATTATGTCATTATATAAATCAACAATAAATCAACAACCTATGTAATGAACAATCAAACTATGATAAATATCATATGATATAATTACCCAATCAACAAATAGAAAAATTGTGTCATTATATATATATATATATATAATGACACAATTTTGAATGAAAAAAAAGTAATTAACAAAAAAAATCTCACAAAAGTGATCAATCAAATTTTTTAACTAAATTAATTATGAACAAAATTGATAGATACTTCGTATAAATGTTATAGGGACAAAAATCCTTTATCAAGTATTATTTGTAGTCAATCAGCATAACTCAATCACCAAAAAGACAAAAACCATTTACATTGCAATAAAACCCGATCACCAAACATGAAAATTGTTGTTACAATAATCAGCCTATGGCATTACATTCTTCCTACACTTTACCATCTTCATGTAAAGCAACTACATGTTGATGACAATACACAAATGCTCATTTTTTTTATATAATATATAATTATTAAAATTTTTAAAAAAATGTCCGATTAATAGATTGTGTTCGTAGGTTCAACACTAAAATTTGATATCCAACTCAGAATAATGAGATTTATTAGATTAGATTGAGATCTACTTGAACAATCCAAAACACGAAACCAAAGTTTTATGGTTGGATTCAATCATTTTGGTTTCTTGAATACTTGTTTTCATGAACTATCTCTAGAGACTTGTCATTGCTAGTGGTGAGTTGTCCCAACTGCTTCCACGCATATTAGTTTGATAAGTTTTTCTTAACTTGATTGTCATTAATATTTGTCAGTTAAACACGTGCCCTTATTTAATTGGGGAGTGTTAACAAATGTGTTAGCATATATTTATTTTCTTTTATTTTTTCTTATTAAAACTTGGCATTAATCTTTGTGTGTTGTACAAGTGGCAGATTTTAACTGGGTCTGAGAGCCTATGTGAGCTGTCCAATTTTCAAAAAAAGAAGAAAAAATTAGCGACATGGATTGATACGCATTAGTCAATTTAGTGCAATGGTGATCCACGTTCAGTAGTACCGAAGCAACTGTCCGCAAAAGGTATTTTATTTTACTTGAATATATTTCATAAATTTTATTTTGACCCTTAAAAAATTGATATTGACTCCATAAGATAACTTTTTGTTTTTTAAATGAATGTTAAATGTTATAAGATCATAAAAGAAAAAAAATGGTATTAATGTTACCACTTTATTCTTTTTAATTTTTTATACACAGAGAAATTATAAGCATAAGCATTTGGATTTTTTTTTCATGACATTATGTATTTTATAAAAGTTTGAAATATATTTTATGATAATATTATCAATTATTTTTTGCACCATTAAAGATATAATTCATGGATTTTCCATTGACTTTAATTCATCGATCAGCCAAATCAATTGTGTACTCAAATTAAAATTCCAACAAATTTATTTTGGTCTTTGTTCATGTAGATAGATCGTGCCTAGGAGTTAGAAGATCTAACTAAAAACATTCAAGTTTAAAAGTGTAATATATTCAGCTCCTAGATCAATTGTTAAGCCATATACCCTCGATCTAAGCATCCTGAATTCTGATATTCTAAGGATGGATTGTCATATTTAGTCTAACCGTTATCCCGAGATCTCCAGATGCGCATCGTGAGTGGTTGCACAGGAGTTATGCAACATGGCTTGTATAGGGTGTCTGGAGCTCGATCTGTAATCAAGCTAGTAGCCAAAAGGATAACCAAACAATCTGTTGGATCTCAACCAATGAGGTACACAGTCCTAGTGCGTATTACGAAGAGACTTAACTTCAAGGGTCAATGGAATTTCATGACATATAAGAATAATTATCTTATATGAGAATGAGAATGATTGATCTTAGATTAAAATAAAAAAATTAAGATTAAAACATTTAAATTCAAATTAAAATCTCATTTAAACATAAAATTATTATAAGATTTATCAAACAGAAAATCAAATATCTTAAATATTAATTTATGATATCCTAAAATATCTCAAATCTATCATCACAATGACTACCATTACTTTCATGACTGTTTCCGTCACAACTATCATGACCACTACTGGAATCACAACCATAATGACACCAAAATGACTATTGTCATTGTTACTGCTGTCATTATCACCACTACCACCAACATGATTAACGTCATGACCACCATCATTGCTACATGACCACGACGATTATGTTGGTGACAATGATGGTGGTCATGGCAACAATTACGATGGTGGTGGTTGTGACGATGATGATGATTGTAGTAACAATTTTGATGTAAATTAAATCTTTAAGATATTTGATTTTTTGTTTGATAAATCTTATAAAAAAATTTATGATTAAATGAATTTTTAATTTAAATTTAAAATATTTTAATTTTGACATTTTATTTTAATCTAACATCTAAGATTAAGCATTTTCATTTTCGCATAAAATTATCATCACATTCTATATCAAATTATAAAAATAATATAATAATTATCAAAGTTATATTATTATAATTTGATAAGATATATATCCCACAATAAGCCGTCAATCCCTCTCAGATAAATTTCGCTGTCTATTCTATATTCCTAATTGAATTTGATCTTAAGACCTTCAAATTGGATTCCAAACCTAACTATAGTGCTGTCCCGTATATAAAGATATTTCCTACTGTAAGAGTTCCTTATGAATAAATTGTGTAACTAACTTTGCTTTACCGTCAATTATATTCTCCTAAACGTTGAATTAATGCAGAGAAATAGTGCAAAATATGACTTCACTACAATTACCTTTTCCTGCATTCACTGCATAGATACTATATCTAGTGAAGGAAGCAAAAGCAGTTTCCGAATGACCAATATTTTGTATTATCCATATTCAACAATTCAATGAACAAGTAAAGTCAACAGTGCCCTACAGCTTTTCACCATCGTGGAGCTAATTAATATAATTAAAACCAAAGATTCAATCATATATGTTCCCTTTCTCAATGGATAAATTCAATGCCAGCAACTGTAATAATAATAATAATAATAATAATAATAATAATAATAATAATAATAATA
>QARZ01040986.1:30129-40654 GCA_013407115.1 Glycine latifolia
TTAGTAGTAGTAGTAAAATGCACGCATGATCTCAATGGATAAATTCAATACCAGCAACTCTAAATGAATAAATAGTCAATTTAGTTATTGAATTTATATATTGTTATCATTTTAATCTTTGAAACTAAGAAAAATTTAAATAAATGCTTGAAATATTTTAGAGTTTCACTGAAGTTCTACAAATAATCCTTTTTTTTCATGTTGGACCCTAAACTCATGTTATTATCATCATTTAAATCTCCAGACTATAGACTAAAATGATAAAAAAATAATAATAAAAAAAAAGGTTTGGGTGAGTTAATAAGTAAAGGAGGCCGTCTAACAAGTTAATTGATCAATTGTGGCCTACCTCAAAACTTAAAAGAACTAAATACTACTATTATATATATAAGGTATGTATGTATCAGTCTTTCTCAGTTCTGTCTCCAACAGACAAATTGATAGATGTTCTGGATGGGGTACGGAGGCGGCTAACGGAATAAGAGCAGAAGTACGATGTTAACCTTGGATATTGTGATTAATAGTATGATTTGAAGTATGCATGAATCTTGCCAAACATTTTCTTTTCTGGATACATAAGAGAAACATGCTTGCTTGCATTGCACCCATTTCCAATGATGAAGTTTTAGCATATCATTAGAAAATTGAAACCTAGAGCTACCCAACTTTCATATATCTACACTTTAGGATTATGGTCAAGCAACCAGAACTGGTTTGTATGAATAGTTGCCTCTGTCGTTTGAGAAAACTTTTTTCCCCTTTGTTTGTAATGATAAATAATTACAAAAATGTAATGTTATTTTTCACTTTAATTATTTAATAATTGTAAATATTTAAATAGAAAAATTTAAACAAAGGGGGAAAGTTATGTATACAATTCTTTTAAGTTTCAATCTCATTGTTTGTCTGATGAAAAAAATGAAGTACTAACTTCAATTAAATTATTTACCATGCAGCAGAAAAAAAAATCAAATTTTCTGCATGTAGCTAGCCCTGCTGCCAATTGGTTGATCTTAAAACAAAATTTAGGTTTGGTAGTGAATTAAATTGGTTGATGCGAATGGACACACAATGCTATTAAATTTAATTTGGTCCCTCTCTCTTGCTGGAACGCGGGGAGCCATATTTAAATTAAAACTTTACTTTTCTATTTTTTTTTTTGAAGAAAATTAAAACTTGACTTATTGTATCCTAAAGTTGGAATTGAAAACATATATAGGGAGCTCATTTCATTTACGGCTTATTATATTAAACTACTTGCATGTTGACGTAAAGTTTATCCAGTTCTCTCTGATACATTGAACAAGGCGAATAAACCCTGATGTTTTTTGGATCTTTATTTTTTGCCGTTTAACATCATTACTATTTTTGTTAGTTGTCAAGTAGCTAAGATTCCACAACTCTTCGTCATATATGATGTTGTTATAGGGGAGAAAATTCCATCCAAGTTGTTGTTAATTAGTACTAAAAGATATTGTTAATTTATTCACCAAAACAAGAATAAATTTCCTTGTATCGGCGTAGATGCAACCCTAAAGTTTATGAAAATTTAGAGGCTAATATTTTCGTACTAGTGTTTTTTATTATATAATTCGGAGCCAATAATATGAACTAAACACTAAAGAAATAAGTGCTTATTTAAAAAAATTTGTTGAAAAAGATAAAATTTACATCTCGAATGTTAATCTTACGACTTTTGAACGAAAACATCTTCCTTTCACAAGGTGAAAAAACACTAAAGAAACAAGCCACTTGTTTCGATTTACTTTGATATTTTCTAGACAAGGAAAATGTCCTTTTTTATATAATTTATTTACACAAAATTAATTATTTTTACGCAACCAAAATTAAAATTAATAGGCATGAAGCAATAAAATACAAAATGAAAATCTATATCAATTTATATTTAAATTGTAATAATTTAGTGATGTATACATTCCAACGTCTTCAAGGATGTTTTCTAAAAAGAAAAAGGCAAATGATAAATGGCAATTGAAATCATTGACAAATAAAATAATGAAAAGCAACATTCAATAAAATTTAAAGGAAATGACGATATTCTTATTATGGATAGGGAGACATCATAAAGTGAGTTTTTTACTGTCTTCTAAACGAACTAATGCCAATTTATGCCCTCCACAGTAATTCTTAATGTTATACTAATTAATAATGTTATATATTTAAATAATCAAAATTATAATGATATTTTGTAAATATTGGTTTAAAAATAAAACAAATGTGTTTTTAATCCCTACAAATAAAATTATTTAATATCTTTTTTGTTTTAGAAATATATTTAATAACATAAAAATATAAAAAATTAATAATTCTCTTTATTAATTAAGAAGTTGATATAAGGATCTATTATTTCAAATATCCTTAACAATAAATGAAAGAAAAAACATAAGCTAAAACAAGTAAAAAGAAAGTTTTTAAAAGCTTCAAAATAGAGGTGCAAGCTAAAGAAGTTTAAGGTTATATTAATAAAATTTGCTTAAAAATTAGTTGGTAGCTAAAAACTGAAAAGCATTTTATTGAATTATAAATATTTTGTTAATATTATCGGTTGAAGTAACTGAAAAATGTTAAATTGTAAAAAAAAAGGATAAAAAAATTATCTTAAATAGAAAAGATTAAAAAGAAAATCTAATAAATATTTAAAGATAAAAAGAGAATAAATATAAAAAATTATAAGTTAACATTTTAAAAAACCATTACTTTAAGTAAAGTCTCAACAAAATGTTAGAGGCTATTAAAAAAGTTTGTTTACCAAATAGTTAAACAAGTTTTTCAACTAACCAAAAAAAAAAGAAACTAACTAAAATGTCTTACAAAACACACTCTTAACTAAACTAGAACTCAATCCAAAAATTATCTCGTATTCACAGTTTGAAAATTATTTTAACAAAAAGAGTCCACTACTAGGAAAAAGGTTTTTAACATTGATTATTTTGGACATTAAACATCGATTTTGAACCGATGTTAAAACAATTATCGTTAAAAGTAGTCATTTTTAACATCAATTTTGAATCGATGTTGAAACAATCGTTGTTAAAAGTAGTCATTTTTAACATTGGTTATAAAAGTCAATATTTAAATTCACTATACAACATCAGTTCTCGCAAAACTGATATGATATAGTACTAGCAAATAGCAAAACAAAAGCATAAACAATACCAATTCTATCATAATCGATGTTGTTTTTGCATATTTTCTTTTTGATATTTTGTTTATTTGTTAAATGAATCTAGACCTGCAAATTAAAAACAAAACCAATCTAGGCCAAAACCAAATCAATCCAAGCAATATATATTAGATTCAAATTATTATTGAATAAATACTAATAAATATAATAATGTCAATACATAAATATCATCTATAACCTAAGATTTACATAAGTCTAACATTTGCAAAATTTCTTAAACACTTCTTAGTGCTTCATTTTTAACTCTTAATAAACATCTTGTCCTATGAATGCGAATTGTCTTTATTCTCTCTAGTTTCAATGGTCTTTGATCAATAAAATAATGCATGATATAATAAAATATAATTTAATAAATATAAATAATAACAACTATAACTAATGAAATTAGTTTTGAAGTAAACAATTACCATTTCCCAATTATCTTTGAAACCTCCTAGTACTATCGTTGAAATTCAATCCATGATGTAATAGCCGTCCTCAATGCTTCCTCTTTTCTTATTACACTAAATTCAGTAAGATGTTCAAAGTTATCTCAAAATTAGTGTACAAAGTAATAAAATGTCATTTTGAAGAGATCAAACATTGTTTAAATGACTTTAACTGGAATTCATTTAGCAATTGCCTTGGATTTACTTCTGCAATTATCGTGAAATCTCTTCAAAGCACTGGTTAAGAAAAACATACATGTATATTGTACAATTAAAATATTGATGTGAAATACTAATGATAACATAACTGTATTACAAATTAAAACTGACATGTTAATCATTCATTTCAAGTAATTGTCAGACTTATTGTGCAAGGAACAAAACCAAGCAACAACATTGTCCTTAGGACATATAACCACCAGTTGTCAATGTACATTGCATTGGAGAATATTAAGTTATTATAATGCATACATTATTTAAATTGATTTATTCAATTTTACTTACCCACTCAAGAAGGCTCCTAGGTAGACATCTCTTTATGGATTATGCATTTATTTCTTAATATACTCCTCAAATTCAAACTGTGATTGCTCAAATCTTTGTATGGACTGTGGCTCAAGGAATTCATACACAGGGGCATTCCTCGATTGCAAACTTAACTCATTCATATGTCTATTATTGTTAAAATAAAGTAAATTATTCATCAATTTCAAACAATGAATTGGGCAATGAATTGTAATTTAAATTTTTCTACATGATCCACAATTGTATAACAATGATGTTTAAACATTGACCATCTGTGCTATTTCCCTAAGATTTTCATGCTTTATGTACAAGGGGACAATATCATTGTATACCCCAAACATAGTTGCATTCCACGACACCTACATAGGCATGAAAAAAAGTTGTGGGATCATTAATGGCATATGGTGTATGGGATCGTCATCATGTTTCGGCTTATCAATAGGCTTCGACAGTCCCTTTGGTACTTGTTTATCCTACACAGTTAATAAACATAAGTCAATCACAGTCAACACTTTATTTGTTACAAATCATATTTTAATAATAATAAACACAACAAAAAGAAAATACCTTTTTTTTTATAAAAAAAGGTCATACAATATGTGTCGCCCAAGCAAAGAATGTGTTAAGGGTCTGCCCCACTATCTGAACCTCTTCAGTGGGTACAGGGACACAATCATTTGCATCTCGAACTTCTTCAACACTCACCTTCACTAGATCATTGCTCAAAGGGATGTGGGGCACAATTGTCAGCCTCACATATATTTTTCCAAGGGCAACCAGGCGGGGAGGATTGTTATCAACATACACCACGCTTATCTAATGCAGTCGTGTTTGGTAATAATTGCTAAGCATGCGTAAAGTTACATGTAAATTACTTGGCAATTATCTCATATTTTCCTCTTTTAATGTTTCTTTTTGTGATTAAAACATAGGAATTAGCTTCTTCTAAGCTTTTATCCAGTGGATGCTAAAATTAGTTGATTTATGAGGTATTGGTTGTATTTTTTTTTTATAGAAATTCACTACAAGGGCATGGAAGGTGGATTCAAGGTCTGACGCTATTCGCTCAGCGCGACAGACTCGCTCAGCGCGACCAGCTCGCTTAGCGCGTGGTCACTTATCTAGCTGGACATTGAAGGCACGCTTAACGCGATATTTTGCGCTAAGCGTGCAACCACGATACTAGGCTGCGTTTTAAGGCAAAAAGAAGGGAAAAAAAAGATATCTTTGACACAACTCTTGGAGAGGCTGAAGCTGAGCACCTAGGTCATGAAGGAGACATTCTTCCACAACCTTGGAGCTGTATCTTCACCATTTTGTTCTTCATTCCCTTCCATCCATACCTTTCCTTGCCCTAACTTCCATTGTACAGTTCTCTCATGAAAATGAAAGGCTAAAATCTCATTGTTGGAAGCTCAACAATCAAACACTTTGATGTAATAATTCTAGCTATATATTCATTGTTATTTGCGCATTATTGTTATTTTTCTGAGCTATACTCATGTTAGTGATTTGATCATTCATTTGCATGCTTGTTATAGGATTTAATGCATTGAAAAATGGTTATTTCTTTAGAACTGAAAAATGCTTCTAAACATATTATTTATAGGGATAAAGTGGTTTTATTTAGCCTAGATTATCATTTTTAATCTTAATGCAAATCAGTTAATGTAACTCTTAAGGAATTAGGAGGAAAATTAAGTGATTTAGGATATTGCATTTGAGGAATCAATAAATGTAGGCTTGTTAAAAATAAAAATAAAATATTTTATTTGTACATATTCTTGCTTAATTTTTATTGATGATCTTGAGTACCTTAATTGTTTTTCCACTGCTTTCCTTAATTTATGACTACCTAACTAATTCCTATTCCAATTGGTTTAGTATAATTTTAAAACTATGGTTAAAGAAAATTTCTATTTAATACTTATTTCTATTCTTTTTATAAGAAATATATGATAGTGTTATTGTTAAAGAACATTATAGTTCCTTTGTGAAGAAACTGTTCAATGTAACTTGGCTTACCACCCATTTATATTTTAGGAAAAGTTGAACTAATGCCAAGAAATAGAGCACCTTTACCTTCACATTCACTGCATTCATCCTATAAGTGGAGGAAGCAAAAGTTTTCGAATATATAACCTATATTTTTTGTAGTTGACATATAATTCATTGAACAAGTAAAGACAGTGCTCTAGCTTTTCAACATTGTGAAATTAATTAATATAATAATTAAAAACAAAGGTTCAATCATATATTAATTCTGTCTGAATTGTTAATTTAATCGTGGGATACCTCTGAAGTCTGAACTACAAAGAACTAAATATTTAAAGCAAATAATTATAAAAAAACTCGATTATTTTAACGTGATTTTAGGAAGTCTAAGCTATATTTAAACACACTAAATTATGTATGTGTATGCATAGATCATTTTCTTTGACCAAATTAAAGAAGCTTTGTGTGTCTATCTTTTGTAACTGTTTTTTTTCTTATAAGGGTTAGAGTAATCCTAGTACTTATTTTTATTATGATATTTTTCAGCTGCTGATCGATAAAAATGAATCCGTCATTTTCTGAGTTTTGATTTTTTGAATAGCCATGTCAGGAAAATAGATCTTGAATAGGAGCTGGAGGCAAGAGGAAGAAAAGGGGGAGCCGGCGGCTAACTGAATAATTTGATGTATGCATGAATCTTGAGAGACAGGCATACATTTTCTTTTTGGAAACATAAGAAAATGCATCCAATATTACACCAAGATGAAGTTGGGGTATATAATTAGAAAATTCAAACCTGGAGTTTTTGGACTTTCTTATCTACACTTGGGATTGGGATTTGTTCAATTTAAATTTTTATTATTTATTTCTTATTTCTTATAAATAATTACAGATGTGTTCAATATTTTTTTCTCATTTATAAATTTTAAGTATTAAACAGATTATATATATATATATCTTAAACTCACGAACGTTTCCTTAATCTTTAAGGGTTTGTTTGGTAATCAAGATAGTAAAAAAATGTACCATTAATCTTCAATAAGATATAATTTACTACTACTACCTCCAGAATTCCAATCACTACCGCTATCACAAGATTATTGTCACCACTATCATTCAATCATTCTTATAATTTTCACAGTGTTTATTATTGTTACACTTATAATCATCACTAGTTTACTATCAATATAGTTACTATCACAATATTATCATTGTCATCATCACATTATCATAACCATAATTATTATTATTATCATTATCATCATTATCGTTATGATTAGAACCTATCTTGATATATCTTAACCACCAAAACTAACCTATATTTTCACTTAGATGCGCGAGACCATTTATATGATTAATCAATTCCTCTCACCAATTTTGATATATATCCTCTAACTATAGAATCTGATCTAAAACCTCCGAATGAAAACGCCTTCAGCCTAATTATTGTGGTGTCTCTTAAAAACAATATTTTAAAATCGGATCAGAGTCATTAAATAGTTAGAGGCAGTATTGTGGCGTCTAATCGGACCAGTCATTAAATAGTTTGAGCAATTAATTCACATGATATTAGTTTAATTATGGTCAAAACGGAATTTTTAGTACCAGATCTTTATTTTGGCTGATTATATTCTTAATTAAAAATTTGACCCCATCGGTTTCTTGTGTTATTCAGACTAATTACTTGACTGATTTCTAGTCCAGCTGATTAAATTGATCGACATGGTCTAATTTTTATAGTTATGCTTAAATATATTTGATATTTAATAGTTCCTTCGTGAAGAAATTGGTCAAATGTAACCTATATTCACTGCATTCATCGAACAAGTTCACTGATTCAAAGAAATACTGCAATGGGATTTCACTCTACCTTTCCCTGTAAATCCACTGCATTCATCCTACATCAAGTGAAGAAAGCAAGACTTTCCCAATATATAACCTATATTTTGTTTATTTGATTCAAGAATTCATTGAACAAGACAGTCCTCTAGCTTTTCACTATCGTGAAATTAATTAATATAATATATAAAACCAAAGGTTCAATCACATTCTTTCACTTTTGTCAATTGATAAACCCAAAGCCAACAACTTGAGAAATCGATTCTAGATGTAGGGACATGTCTGGAGCCAGTCAATAAGCGAAACAAGAAAGTAATTAAGAGTGATATCTCTGATTAGTTAATTTATTTGTGGCATACATACCTCCAAATTAAACTTCAAAGAACTAAATTATACTATATGTGTGTGTATATATATATATGCATAGGTCATATTTAAGAACTGTTTTTGAACGTAAGGGTTAAATAATTACTCTTCAGTTGGGGATAAGAAATGAAAAATTAATTGATTGTTTTTAACATAAATCTAATCCAAACACTCTATCACTTGTGTTTTGAACAGACATGTCAAGAAATAGTCTTGGATAGCAGCTGGGGAACAGGGATAAAAGGGGGATCCGGCGGCGAACTGAATAAGCAGAAGCACGATACGGTAATGGATTTGCGTTTGGTACAATAATTTGAAGAATACATGAATCTTGACAGACATAGACTTTCTTTTCTGGGAACATAAGAAACATGCATCTATTGCCCATTAAGAAGTTGGAGTAAATCATTAGAAAATCCAAACCTAGAGCGATTGAACTTTCTTATCTACCCTTGGGATTTCCGTCAAGCAATACCTTTGGTTTGAATGAAAAAATAAAATAAAAAAAATATCAATTATTTATAAAATTATAAAATAAATATATTATTGTTTTCTAATTAAACTAATAAACAAAACCTTAACATCTTTCTTCAAAAAAAAATATTTCCTTTTTTATTGCGAGTTTTTATAATGTAACATTCAAGCAAAAACAAATTATCAGCAACTTTATAAAAGAAAAATATACATTCAAGCAATTAATCCATTAGGCAAGTCTAATATAGTGTACGGTTTGATTAGTTTGCATCAGGTCATATATATTAATCTGCGTCATTTAATTCAATAAATGGTCTTCTTTTAAAATGAAAAGGAAAAAATTGTGTTTACCATCATATCTAGCTAGCTTCATTTAAACTTCAATCTCATTAATCTTTGTTCAACGAAAGGAAAAAGGAATTTAATTTTAACTAATTAATACAAGTAATATGCATAACCTTGTATGATATTTTGATCAAGAAACATACCTCTTCAATGCGCTATCCTTCCATAACCTATTCTTTTTCTTCTTTTTTTTTAGAATATTTTATGGTTTCCCCGAATAAATATTGATAGGTTTATAAATAATTAAGTATATATATGCCCAAAATTTTGATGATTTTCCTGGATCAAGGCATTTTATTTTGTGAATGCCTTGATTATACAGCTTATACCGTTTGAACCCATTTAATAAATTAGCTGATCAATCTCATATGCTTAAGAAATTAGTGGAGGGGCAGTTGATATATCTTATATAACTGTACAATATTCAATTTGTGTATGCTGGGTGCAAGTGAGCATAAAACAAAAACTAGGGTTTTGCTGTCAAATAAACGCATGCATTGAGGCGCATGGCCATACACTGATATTAAATTTTGGTCTCTGATCACTTGTGGAAATGCGAGGAGCAATATCTAAAACCAACTGAGTAGTTGTATCTATAATTGGAATTGAAAAGATAGGGAGCCAATTGTATACGACTCATTAAACTAATGCTAGTTGATGACATAAAGTTTATCCAGGTCACTGATACATTGTACAAGGCGAAAAATCTGGATGTTTTTGAAATCCTTTTGCCATTTAACGACATTACAGTTTTTATTAATTGTCAAGTGCATATGATTCCACAACTCATCGTCATATATGATGTTATATATGGAGGAGAAAAATCCACTGAAGTTGCTGGTTTGGTCCTAAAAAATATTGTTAATTTATTCACTATAGAATAGCATAAATTTCACTAACTAGCTAGCTTAATTAGTTGACACATACAGGCACGCCCTTTTATTTGGAGGATGGGAAAGAAAACGATCGAGGGGATGTGAGAAAATTTGAAATTTGAATTGGATAAAAAATGAGAGACTAAAAATTTGAATTTATATTTCTTAAAAGAGTTTTTTTCCCTCTTTTCCTTCGCTTTCTCTTCAATAAAATAAGAGAAAATTATTTTAAATTGTAAAAACCTTCTGTCGTTTCTATTTTTTTCTCTATCTAAACGTAGGGTAAAGGTTGTGAAACTTTGGTGGTCGAGATTCTCATATTAATGCTGTCATTATATAGATTCAATTAAAGGATAAGAATTAAATTAAACACTAAGAACCAATCCAATGAAATTGCTTAAGTTAGTGCTTAAATTATGATACATATATATATATATATATATATATATATATATATATATATATATATATAT
>QARZ01040986.1:40664-128008 GCA_013407115.1 Glycine latifolia
GTATTCTTTTTTTACTGTAACAAATAAAACTGGCAAATAAGTGATAAAATTGCTTAGGTGAGTTACTTAAATTAAGGATGCACCTCTCCTTGCTAGTTATCATGTCCACATTATATATTGGGTGCCAAGTGCAAAGCAAATAACTATACCAAATGCATCTAAGTAATAAGTTTATCCCAAGATGAATGCTCTCCTATTTTGACTTTCTTAAAGCCTTTGGTAGCATAGTCAAGATAATGATGGGTTCTAGATATGTCTTAATGGGGATGGAGTGAAAGACATTTTGAGAATTCTTAAGAAGGTTAATTACCAAGAGATGAATGATTTCTAATTAACAATAGGTGCTAAACAAAAATATAGTTAGAGCAACTTAATAAATTTATAGACTTCAATATTATTCCTACATGATGTGATCAATTTGATTACATATTCGTCATTTACTTTTATTATTCAACTTTTTTACAACATGAAAAATCAAAGGCCTTTTTCCATCCCTTGAATAGATAGAGAGGAAGGACATGAGCATAACTTTTGGTTATCTACATATGTCAAAAAGTTGAACAACAAAAATAAATGGTGAGTGCTTTGATCAAAAATCATGTAAAAATAATATTCAAATCGACTAATCTGTTGAATTTATATTAAAAAATATATTTTGAAATAAGCTTTACTGACCATTATTCAGTCATATTGAGATATTAGTGAAAACTAGCCTACGATAACAAAATCATTCTTTTAACACGTACGTATTTTCTGTCGCAAAAATTCGGTTTCTTATAAAACTTTTGATACGTGCACACAATGAATAAACTTTGTAGATATTAAAAAATTGAACTTAAGAAATTTGCAAACCAATAATTAATATTAAAAAAATTGAATTTACACTGCGGATATAAGTATATGATGATGTAGTATATAATCTTTGTCGGTGTATTAATAGAATCTAATTATGTTCATGCTTGACATTTAAAACTTTCACCCTGTTCATGATGAACTTCAATTACTTTTGCTTGTCTTAAGAAAATTGAGAGAAGCCACGCGTATGTATAAAACGAATGAATGTGTTGGAAAAATGTACGGAGAGGGAAGAAATTGACACATAGCAAAGTTAATTGTAGTTGTAACCATTGAATAGGCCATTTGGCATTGTTTATAAGAGAATAGCAAAATCGAAAATTTTCCGGGTTTTCCAATGTTCCACTCTAGTTTGCCCACGTCATGACAATGATTCATGGTGTTGACATCACTATCACACTAGGAAAAAAACCCAAAGGCCCAAAAAAAAAGTACTTTGTTACAAGCAACAAACATGATATTAAGTATTAGACCTCCAGCTGTAATTCAGTTGTTAACAAATACTAAATTTATGAAAAAAAATCTGAGGACCAAAACATAATAGACTATGGAAAAGTACAATAAACTTTAAATATAATTGAATTTTAGATTAAAAATTAATCTCATAATTAATTCAGAGGACCAAAATATTTAAAAATACATAGTCTCACCAAGAAATCAAATATTTTAATTATTATAATGGTTAAAAAAATTATAAGTTCATAATCCCTTAAAAAAGTTGATCCTTCTAGCCCTTTCCTTTCCAAAAATCCAAAAAGGAAAAAGTGTCCTATGCACATATTCTCAACAAAGAAAAAAGGTGAACAAGGAAAGTCGTCTAAAATTAATGACCATGCACACTGAATCACGAAGAATTAGTAATTTTTTTGATACAAGGTACATTTTAGTTGGTTGAACCGAGACATTGCTTGATCTTGGACAGTGACCCCTTTGGCAACAATGACTAGGACTTGACCCCAATCCTTGTCCCTTTCTATACCAATAAAACCCCTCTTCTTCTCCATCACCCTTCTTCATTCCCTCTTCCTTTCTATTTTCTTTTTCTCTCCCTCCCTCCCTCTCTATGATATCATCATAACTAACTTCATTTCTTGGCCTCAAATATTCACTCAGCTCACTAGCTACTCACTCATCACTTATCATATTCTTCACTCCCTTTACCTCTCCATGTGGTTTTTTCAACAAGGGTTATTATTAGGTGAAGATGATGATGGTGCATCCTCGTGATCAAGTAGGTGGAGACACACACAAGAATTTGGTGGCGCCAAACGTGGTAGCTTCTAAGAAAGCTAGAAATTGTGCATGCATGGTAAGTTATTCGGTGTTGATTTTGGCTCTTCTAACTTTGTCCATTTTGTTGCTGCCTTTGGTGTTGCCTCCTCTGCCGCCACCACCCTTGTCGCTTCTCTTTGTTCCCGTTTTCATCTTGGTGGTTCTCTTTTTCTTGGCCTTTTCACCCTCCACACTACCCAACATGGCTGTTTTTACATCATGATATGTAGGAGCATGTTGTAGCCTTTCAATCAAATCTATATATGCATTGTAAGTTCAAGAAGAATAAGCACTTCTGGAATGAATATATCTTGAGTTATGAATTATGGTTGTATCTATTTTGTTCAATTCCTCCCTTGTTGATTTGTTTTGTATCTATGATCTGATTGTACCTAGAAAATGTTAATTTTTTGAAGCAGAGTAATGATTAATTAAACGGGAAGTACTATGCAATTTGAGTCTTGGAAATGGTTTCATGATCTGGATTTTTTAAGTATAAACGGAGTAGATATATGTATGCATGCCTTGTTACCTACATAGCACGCTGCACATTAATGAAGTCACGTGAAAAAAGATAGATGAAGATGAAAACTGTTGGCTGGAATTTTATATATTTTTTTCTTTAAATTTTTAATATCTAGGGAGAAAAGTAATGTAGGATGTTATAAATGTTGTTTTGGGGGGATGTATTTGACTATTTCCTTTCTTTTGATTCAGTCTTCTGAAAATGGTAGTTTGGTTGAGATCATGTAAAGAAATGTATCTGCGAACGAGATTGTGATGGAATTTGCTGGCCATTAGTCAATACCAACCATAATTAAGCCCAAATAGCAATCCTTTCCACCAACATCATAGAGGGCTTTTAAATTAATTAGTACTCCTACTATTAGAGAGAGAAAGAGTCATTAATTAAAGATGGCATGTATTTCAAAAATTGGCATTGAAAAAAGTGGAAGATATAACATTTTACATTTATTTGGGAGGGGATTAGTCAGAACATGAAAGGATGACAACAAAAATTTTGGAACTCATTTTTTAGATTCTTAAAATGTGAATTTGAACCTAATTCAATATCAAAAATTAGTTCAATAGGTAGAAATTGTCTCTCACTTATATATTTTATCTTGACTTCATAACAAAAATTTATTTTTGAGATAGAGACTAATACTTTTGGACTTGGTGTGATCTTTTTAATAAATTTGGATATCCTCTTGATATCACCTTAGAATCTTTAAAATTAATTTGCAACCAAACTCAATCTTAAAAATTTATTCAAGGAATAAAAGTTGTCCTTATTTATATATTTATCTAAACTTTATCTTTAATGGAGGTGGGATTTGGGTTTTCTTAAGGGATTAGTCAAATCCTATTTTTCTTACGTGTTCATGACTTGGTGCTGGCTGAATACTTGTACGAGAATTAAGTTCAACCCACTTGTAAAAGAAGCTGAATTCTGGAAGTTAACTACGGACATTCAAATTTACAATGGACTTTTATTTTGGTGGGTGGGGGGAATCTTTATTCGTTTTGGTGTACTTCCCTTTACCACTCTTGGCAATACTGGCACAGATTCATTTCTAAAAATGACAATGGTAATAGTAAAATAATGGATTAAATGCTTTTTTTGGCCTGCAAATATAATAATATTTGCGTTTGGTTTCTGTAACTTTTTTTTTATGATCTCTGTAATATCAGAATCTGTTTTTTGTTTTGTTTTGTCTTTACAACCAGGTTTCAATACAAAAATACTTGTCTCACTTTATTTGATGTTGTCATGTAAACATTTTTGTAATGTGACATTGCAGTCTAAAGCAGTCATGTAGACGTATTTGTAACAAATAAAAAAATAAGAAAGATTTAACTTAAAATGTAGCAGGATAATAAAAAGATATTCAAAGGAACTAAAACAAAAAGTTGTATCAACATATAACATATATGTTAAATTGGGTTCAAATTCTTTGAGTAAAGTTTTCATACACTCAAAAGTCAACATTACTTAATAGCATATGTCAAGCTAAATACTTTCTTCTCTTTATCCATCAAAATGTCTTCCAATAAAAATAAAATTCTGATGAGTCACGAAACACACAAAAAGATAATATCACAGATGAGATGAGTCTAACAATGTTTGAATATTTGCGATTGAAATATTAACATTAAAAGGGGGATCTAGACCATTTTTATTCCTTAGCCTGAAGTGGAAGTTTGTTTCAAAACACCCAAAAGTTCCACATCACCTAAATAATGTGGTGATAAAAAAAAAGTTGAATATTTATAGAGACAATCCTCGATCACAGGCCTTTCATTCAATGGATGAATTTGTTCATCCATCATTTCATCTTATACAACTCTTAATGGAAAAATATAGAAAATAGTGACACCCAATTTTGATTTTAAATAATTATTATTGTTTCAAAATACAAAAGTATAACTTTATATCGACTTAACTAGGTGACGTTAACGAAACCAAAAGAACTTTATGCCATCAATTTGAATTCCCGGTGCGGGCAACAAAAGCATCACCCAGAAATGACAAATTAAAGGATCCCTTACAGGGTGCAATTTAGGAAGAATGTAAAGGAAATCAATAATTGCAGGTTCAGCGCAGTTCTGATCACCATCTTTGTCCTATATATCAAGTGAATTGATTTTTTGGCTAAAGAGGATGAAAAAACATATGTATACATGTAATTTGGAACACGGTGCAATCGCATGCATTTCAATAGTACCATGACGATTCGTAAAATTGAAGATTCGTTGATACACCTCCATTTCTCAAAAAGCATTCCATAATTCCAGTGGCCATGAGACATATAAACCACCTTTATCATTGTTCACATCCAAGCATACTAAGGAGTCATATATAAAAATTCTAATAAACTTTTTTCACGTGA
The DNA here is from genome assembly GCA_013407115.1 of Glycine latifolia. NCBI lineage: Eukaryota > Viridiplantae > Streptophyta > Magnoliopsida > Fabales > Fabaceae > Glycine > Glycine latifolia. The sequence goes on from QARZ01040986.1 coordinate 45,686, forward strand.
TTCAGAATGATATATCAAGTGAGGTCATTTTTTTATGGATAAATATTAGTATATTACTTGTGAGTATGGTTAGAATTAGAATGAGAGAAATCTGAATTTATGAATTTTTTTTCCTCCTTTTTTCTTCAACCATCAAATCAATTATATAACTTAAATTTTTGAGGGAGGTCATTCTTATTTTGAATATGATTAAATCTAAGATTAAAGTTCCAATAATCGTGTTGTGTTAGGTCAGTCTATTTAGTCGAAGATTCACAGTTCATCAAACACCTAATCTGAAATGCATAGACACTTCTAACAATCAATCTCTACTTAGTCGAATGGTCTAATTATACAAACATAGAAATTGTACACCAATGAGGATCATTGGAATGACATATATATTATGATTGATAGGGGTGTGCCCCATAGGATGTCTTGGTGAAACACAAACACAAGCACGCGCCCACCACACCCCTAACCACTAAACCTTTTCCCCAAACCATGCAGCATGAGGGACTCCAACCTACATATTCATGGGTGCCATCCCTACGCCACACCAGTCACTACTTTGCCTTAGAATCAATAATTAAAAAGTAAGAAACAAAGAGACACAAAGGATGCCCCATATCCCACCTTTCATTCAATAAAACCAACTCAACACACTCCCCTTAATTCTTCTCATTTACACCTTCCGTCGGCGGATTCATTATTTGTTCAAATATCCTATGATGACTTTTGGACATCAATGATTCAAAGGAATATGTTGGTTTTCTTTATCAATATATTATTTATAAAGAACTTGCATCCCCTCTGAAATAACTAATAAATAATAAATTTTCTGGTGGTCCTTCTCTTTCCTAAATATAGTAATCCTCCCTCAAAACTCATATAAATAAAATTAACTACTTTTACACTAATTAAGAATATTATTTAAAAACATTTAATTTTATTAATGTTAAATAAAAATAAAGTTATTTTTTCTAAAATATTTTTACTAAAACTTGATATCATAAATAAAATAGAATTTTTAAAATTAGAATTGTATTTAAATAAAAGATATTTTAAAATTGATATCATTAAATAGGAGCAAAATAGCTATATTTATTTATATTTGAGTTCAATATAAAAATAATTTTTTATTTATATATGAGTATAGAGAAAAGTGATATTGTAACACTGTACAAAAAGAGGATCCAAATCGTATATGTAATACTGTGAGATTCTCAAAACTACTATAGTTTAGCATTTAAATATGCCAAAGACTGTACAAAATGAGGATCCAAATGGAGTTTCATATTATATATTTAAATTAAGATTATACTATGTAATTGACTTTTTTATTATTATTTGTAAATAAGTATTATTTTTTTCAAAGTATTGTCTGTATATCATCAACATATATTGGTGTGAGCGGAAGGAATTCAAATCGATCACCTCTTTTTTTGTTTATGAAACTTTCAAATCACTTTAAGCATGTGATTTTGAATTGACTTTGAAATTTATGTATATGAAGAAAAAAAAATCTATTGAAAAAAATTCCTGATTCAACAACAATATCTCTTTCACTACTTTGGAAAAATGGAAATTTTTGCTTACAAAGTTTCAAAAAAAATTCAAAAAAGCATTATAAATGTTGCGGTTTGGATAAGTTTCAGGAACATAAATCAAACCGATCTATTTGAACACAAAATTATCTAAATATTCCATAAAATATCAATGTGATTCTCTTTTTTTATTTTTTTAAGCAGTTTCTTTTTTTGGATCAATATGGATTTAGACAGACTTAATTTGTAGAGCAACGTATGATCAACCGTGCAAATGAACCTTTAATCAAATTATTATTTTAGTCACTCTCTATGCGCTTTGTCCTTTCCCCTAATTTGAATCCTACATGAACAACTAGAAATTAAATTTTAAAAAAAAGATTATTAATAGATTATGGTTAATATTTGTTAATGCGATTCAGAGAGATTGTCAGTAATTGAAAATTAATTCAAACCTCAATTAGAATAAGAATTTGTGGATAATTGCTACTACTGTTGAAATCACAACCTCTAGGTCTTTCCTGCTTTTTAATTTCATGAATTATTGCTTGCTTGTTGTTTGAAATTTGTTTTCTCTCGTAGTAATTGAACATAATTTCTTCAAACAACCTTCAAAATTGATTTACTTAGACTCCTTGTAAAGTTTAATTGTTTTAGAACCAACACTAAACCCTCATATCCAAACTTAAGTCTCATTTTTATTGTTGCGTAATGTACATTGCCTCTAAGCGCACTATTTTTACACATTACTTAAAATAACCTTGTATCTCAAAATAAATTGTATATAATAAATTTATAATATAGTTTGTATGCTCAAAAATAATTATGTTACAAATTTTAATGGTAATATAATTTATATATTCAAATGTATTTATTGATCATAAATTTTCAGTATAAAAAAATATCTATCTTGTGCATTACAGTACTAAAATACTTATTTATAATATAACAATAGATTTTTATGAATTTTTATAAATATATTTTAAATTAGAAATCTTTTTTCCTTAAAAAAAACTCAATCATCTAAAAAAATCTTTTTTTTATAAAAATTAGCGAGACTAAGCTAGCTAACAAAAGCACCCAAAAGCTAGCTAGCAGAAGCCACACCAAATAACATTAAGATAAACAAAATGACAAATGGGGGGACTAGGCCAAAACTCATCAACAAAATCAGGTGAATTCGTAAGAAGGGAGAGAGCAACTCTATTGCGCAGGGATTCACTCCTAATAAAAAGGCTTTGAGGATAGTAAATTCCTCAATGGGATGCTTCATATGGCCTTTAGAGCAGGAGCCTACCAATGAAGTAGAAGAGGAGATGAGGTTGATGTAAGATATGTAATACGACAGAGGAAAAAATGGAAATATATATGATTCTACTCTTTTATTGCTTTGGCAATGCAAAATCAACTCCCAACCAGTGTAGCTGAGAGGAGTAGTACAATTCCAATGTGAAAACTAGAAGAAAGGACAAATAAGGATGAAACAGAGGGAATATTCAGAGGGAGAGAGAAAATGACAATTCACATATCTATAGCCCTTTCCCTTTAAATAACCAACTTGTCACACAAAATCCCTCATTTGTAACTAACTTCTCATTTCCTCTCTCTTTTGCTGACTCAACCCTTCCATGAGTATTGCCAGGGGGCAGGTTCATTACAGTTGATTGCATAAAAAAAGAGGGAACCACAAAGTCAAAACGAAGCTTATTGCGACTAGAGACAATATCACATCTCTAGCTTGGAGACTTTGACCGTACTGCCCCAAATAAAAAAATTATTTACCTGAATGTCACGTTAATAATAAATTTTTCCAGAGTGTCACACGTCCTATTTCGCTTGTCAGTCCAGCGAAATACGTGAGGTGACGTGTGGCAGACAAGGAAGTATTTTGCTGGGGAGCCCAGCGAATTACGTGGCAATGGGAAAAAAATCTCAAAACTTCAAACGGTCATAACTTTTGATAGAAATGTTCGGTGGAGGTGTATGATATGTCAAAATGCTCAAAATTCAGAGAATTAATTAAAAAAGTAAAAAAAAGCATTAAATTAACTAATTAAATAATTAAAAAGTAGAAAAATAAGGAAATTTTTGGATGATTGATGCTTAAATCCTAAATTTGAGGCACTTAGAGGCATTTTTTGGAAAAAAGAGTGGATCAAATCCTCTTTTGGGAAAGGGGATTTGCCCAGGGTTAGAGGACTGAATTTCGAGCGTTTTGACAAATTATACGCCTCCATCAGACATTTCTATCAAAAGTTATGACCGTTTGAAGTTTTGAGATTTTTTTCCCATTGCCACGTAATTCGCTGGACTCCTCAGCGAAATACTTTCTGTCTGTCACGTGTCCACCACGTATTTCGCTGACTCCTGTAGCGAAATAGGTGGCCAATAATATTGCGTCACGTCAGCCCACGTATTTCGTTGGACTGACAAGCGAAATAAGACGCGTGACACTCTGGTAAAATTTACCGTTTGCGTGACATTTAGGTAAATAATTTTTTTATTTGGGACAGTACGGTCGTTGTGTCTCTAGCTTGGGGGCTCCAACTCCACTGCAGAATACCAAGCATTGAAATACAATCATCAACATGCAAAAGGGCCTGAATTTTAGTCTATAACTAGCACCAAATACGCTTGGCAAAGCTACAAGAAAGATAAAGATTATTAGTATTTTCCTCCAAACAACCACAAAAGTGAGCAGATTGATACTACAATACATCCCCGATTTCGAAGATTGTCGTGAGTCGGAATTTTATGTACAATTGATATTTTTCACAATTTATCTCTTTTAATTGATAATCTTTGAGTTTTATCTCTAAATTTAATTTCAATATTTTTAAGAAAAAACGAAATATGGTTAATAGGTAAAAAAAACATGATATTGCAATATTAATTCTTAAAATATAATTTGTACCATTTTTAGTGATTTCGTCAAAGGTTTTTGTAATGTATAAGTTCCTTTTATATAGCTTGTCATCGTCACTTAATTAGTATCTCTTTTCCTTCGTCGGCCCGCAATTAATTGCTTTAATTCTTGGTACCATTTGGTTTTTATTTTTGGCTTGTGAATGCAAACTTTTCATATGGAGGTCCCAAGTGGCATAAGTATCTTCAATATGATTGATAGGTGCTTGCCTGTATTCCTTTCCAGTTAAACCTATTAACTTCATCAATAATTATATTCTGCAAGTGGTCCAATCTGAGGTTTAAGTGTAATGCTGACAAACTTTATTAGGATAGCCTCTGCTCTAAAATTTTATTAAAACTGTTTAAATGAATTAATTGGGTTTAATTTGTGGTACTTTTTATTTTGATATAACAATTAATTAATTTGGATGAAAGGCTTTCCTCGTGCAGGGGGAACCACTGCACTCTGTTGTTCGTTCTTCAATTTCTGACAGAGAAAACAAGAGTAGTTGTTCATTGAATGGTGCTTCACTGTTTTATAAATCTAGATAGTGAAACAAGTAGTTAATAACATATATAACTTTACTCAAGCAAGTTGTCATACCATTCTCTTTTATTTTTCCTATGATAGTTCTCAAAGCATTCAATTGCAAAGTAGAAAGAAATATATATGGATTATAAAATTTAATTGGATTAACTATTCATTGCCTAAAAACTGTGGAACCAATCTTGTATTTTATTTGTTTAGCTCATAATTAAAAGTAGAAAAGGCGAGAAATTAAACCCATCGGTCCAGCGTAAAACTAGCAAATCTGGTAATTACTTATCTGACACTAGCAATTATTGTTTTTTTATTATCACATCGTATAATCTATTTTATCTATTACTTTTCTTCTTTTTTATATCTTTCTTTGTCATCCACAAAGTTTTTTTCTTTTTTGGTTTCCGTTTTTATTTCCAATCTATAGTTTTGAACTCAAGTAAAACTATTTTTTAAATGAAATAGATGCTTGATGACAAGTTCTGGAAAAATCCGAATAAGTAAAGCCTAAAATGAATTGTTTCTAATAAATGGAATTTAGCAACATAATATATATATATATATATATATATATATATATATATATATATATAGGTTTATGTTATTACTAAACTCATGAATTAACTTGCATGAAATTGTTCTAATGTAATAAGCATTCTGGAGATCAAGTCCTGCATGGATAATAGTTTTGTTAAGTAATTGATCGAAAGGAAAATTCTAATACTCATTGATTTTACCTAATTCAAGTAGAATTATTTCTGATAAAAGATATATGTGATCTATATAAAAAAATATACTTTTTATAGACTTTCTTTTTATAATAAAACAAAAAATACACCTACTTATTACTTGAGATTATGTAATTATTACTAGTTGGCAATAATTTAATCATGGTTAGCAAGATATTTTGAATTATAGTAGTATTTTTATTGTTTTGTTTTAAATGTATTGAATTGATAAAAATGTGATTATCAGTTAAATATTCTGACAAAAATTAATCTTTAGTAAAATTAATAAATATTTCACATTAATAACCTAAAAAATGTGTTGATAAAGAGAAATTTTATTATGGAGAACATTATTTAAAAGACGGCATTCAATTTCTTCAGCCGGTGTTTGCGTATTTATTGTATGAAACTGTCTCTGATACAGTGCTACCTTAATTAGATGTAGAGCCATTAAATTAATTTGGATTGATATCTGTAGAATGTGTCGTTTAGTTAAGAGAATCTAACAGGTTAATTCCTTAATCATTTATAATCTTGCTCAATTATAGATGTTTCAAGTTTTGACTATGCATAGATTCCCTCAAATTTCCGTACTATTTTAGGTCAGGTTGAAGGATTTGTAATTTTTTATGAATTATTTTTCAGTCTAGTTGGGGTTTTTTTATCAACAAATAAAAATATATTGATTGCTAGATTCAAGCGGTGCCAAGAACCCATATACAAGAGTATAAAAAAAGAAACTGAACAAAATAGGCACTATATAGGAAAGGCTACAACAACTTGGTTAAGTCCTATTTAAATCCATATTTATACACATATTGCCTTATATTCATATAAAATTTATTTATTTATACCCACTTGACACACTAATTTTTTTCTACTTACAATTTTAATTACGAATGTATGTGGTAAATGAACAAGAGATGGACCTTTTTCTTTCATCAACATGTGTTATTCTAGTTTATAAGCGAGAAGAAAAAAACGAAATATTATAAGGCGGCTACTACATAGTACTTACACCGGGAAGTTAGCTCCCTTGGAGTGTTGCATAAATTAATTATAGTTTTTCAGAGTTTAATTTATACACCTATTATGTCTTATTCTTTTTTTTTTTCGTTTTTCGTCACTTTTATCACATTTAAAAAAAACTAATCATCCATCCACTTTCTCTACCATCTAAGATTTTTTTTCTTTTAATTATATTATATATTACATATATTACTTTCTTTCTTTTTAATTGTTTTTATCTTTTCTCTATAATTTTTTCCTTCCATTCCAATCACTTAAAATGGGATAACAGATGAATCTATATATATATATATATATATATATATATGGACTCTATTTTTTATTCCATTCTTTCATTTTAAAAGACATATTTGTTTTAGATAAAATTAATTTTAAATTGTTAAATATAATTAAAATAATCATAATTATAAAATTTATATTAGAATATATATATATATATATATATATATTAATAAAAAATAATTTTAAGTATTAGTTTGTTTAACAGACACGAGTTCGAGTCAAACTGTGTCAAAGAAACACTGCTCTAAACAGTAGCTGTAGTTAAAGAAAGGAAGAGGTTTCACAATTTTTAATGTACTGTCAGATTCACATGCCCTTAAATTTTTCTTCTGAGTTCTAACAGTACACAGCTGGTGGCAGGAGGTGATTTCAAATGCAATATTGTGGCACCTTATGCACTTAAATGTACAGTTGTACAGCCAGTTTTAAGATATATTGTGATTGTGGTGAAACAAAGATGGAAATTAAAAACAAAATAGAGTATGAAAATAATAAGTGTAGTAAGTAAATATAATAGAAAATGAAAAGAGAAATTTGAAAAAAATAAATGAGATAAAAACGAACATAAATATATATTTATAAGAGTTGAATATAATAAATGTTTTTTATTTACTTTTTTTTTCATGATAATTAATGAACGCACGGTAAATGTCTAAAGATTTACCTAAATGTAAAATATAAGATTTATCAAAAGAAATAACAATAAAGCATGTGATTTGGATTTTATCTGATCCACAATGTTTATTGAACTTGCATAAATGTAACTCTTACAATCCTTACCAACGAAAGTAATTCATCCTTTAGCTTTACTTTGTTGACATTATAGAAGAAATAGCAACTTACGGCGAGACAATAAATATTGACAAGTAAAGAAATAAAGTTTGTTTAGTCTTTCAAGGTTCATGAACTTGATAAATGAATCTGAATAGGTCAAATTTTGCTTTTAGTAAAGAAATGCGTTTCAAATTTCAAAAAGGAAAAAAAAACACTTGAATAATTAAATATATAGTTTAATAATTAATCATTTATTGACAATATAAAATAATTTTCTACAACATCAAATCATAAATTATCATTAATATAACTTTTAAAATATTTAATATTAAAGTCAACAAACTTATCATGATTTTGTCTAATTAATCCCAACTAAAAATGAAGTTATACAACTTCATCTTATATGATCTAGTAAAATTAGAATAATTACATTAAAAGTTGGATGCACATGTTTAGAGTTTTTTTTATACACAAAATTTAGAGTAATTATATATTCTTTCCATTATTCTTTAAAATAATTTAAAATTCTATCCATTTTTTTATATTTGGATTTTATTTTCTGCATTTGTTTCTACACCGTCTCTTACAAGAAAATGATAAGATCTAATTTTTTTCATCCAATCATGCATCCGTTGGAGAAACTCCTTCCCAGACGCATTCATTGAATTTTAGTTTGTGAAATTTCAAGATTAGCACATGATCTAGTAGATACTAGATACTAGATGCTAAATTTACAAAGTTCATAATGTCCCCAACAATGAAGTTGAAATCTTTATTATATATGCAGAATACACACCACCTTCTCTAGCTACATTCCTTTTTAACACAAACCGGAATCAATCACCCCAAACCAGAGATTGAAGCCCTAATTTGCAAAGAACATGATTGCATTGATCTAGAACACAAAATGCAAATGGGTATATCAACAACAACATACAAAATTGAAGGAGATATAAGGTAGGTTGAATAATTAAGGGAGAACAGAATAAAAAAAGGTTATAGGTTTAATCTGCTAACAAAAATTAACATTTTAACAATTAATATTTATCGATAAAAACATATAAAATTAAATATTTTTTATTATAAAAAAAGAAAAGGAGAAAAAACAAGAGGAGAATTGAGGAGGTTGGTGGAACGATAAAGAATGAATAAGTGATAGAATTTGCACTTTAAGAAAGAGGAGATCGATTTTGTGTGTGTGTGTATATATAATTAGTCAAAATTTTGTGTATAAAAAAAACCAAAAAAAGTGGGTTGAACTCTTAATACGGCTGTTCTAATTTTATCACCTAGAATTTAAAATGCATTGGATATTTTTTGCATAAATTAAAATGAACTAATGTACTTCACTTTTATTGAAACTTTTTTAATTTAACTTCACTTAAAGTAAAGGTATATAGGTATATTTTAATCAACGAAAATTCTTACATCCGCTAGTTAGCATTGGTAGCCTGTCATTTCCATTAGTATATAGTTGTATCAAAGAATAAAATGAGTCTTAACTTTGTTTATAATATAATTATATCATAAACAATTAACCATGTCTTGATTTTAAAGTTCAGTTATTGATAAAGATCAAGTTTAGTCATTTTTAGTGTGGCCAAAAAAGAGTAATACATATGTTCAAGATGGAGTGAATTAAGTAATTTGAACTTTATTATATAAAAAAAAAGAACTTTAGAAAACATTTAAAAGAATTAATCTCTTCATTTTAATTAACCAATGGAGTTAATTCAATATTCGTTGAAGTTATGATATGATACCTTTATGTGTGCACTCAATCTCTAATAATGTTCCAATGCAAATTAAATGAATGGAGGCGTGTCCTACGTGTCAAGACCTCTATACTAATCATATGCAATAGAATGTATGAATGTATGATCAATTGAAACAACGATCCATTGGCATTTAATTACGTGAGAACTTGTTGAAATGATACAAGCCACAAGGAAAATGGCGCGGTTTATCAATTTTGTGGATTCGGGTAAGTTAAGGCCCAAAATTCTCACATCAATGTCCTTCACTAACTAATGGCTATATAGTGCACAACTAAAAGGGGAGATTCTGATATGTGATGATTGGAAACTTGGCAATGCTTAATTCAGCACCTTGCTTTAGTGTATTGACAAAAGCTAGCATCTATAACGACAATTTATGGATCAAAGGGCTTGCTATGCAAAAATTAAAGTGCGACACGTGCAAGCATGAATAGCACATATGATCCGAATTGACCAGAGTAGCATTAGATTCATTGTTCTAATGACTAAAAACAATGATCACAAAATAAAAAGAGCTTGTACATATGATCACTAAAAGTTTGTTATATTATTGATAGTTTGAGCTTGAAGATTGGCTAGACAGAAATATATCTGTAGTCAATAAGAACATTCTTCATTTTAATTTCTTTTGATATTAATTTGCTTGCAATTACCTCTCATCAAGTGTGTCGTATCAGTTCGTGTACTAGTTATTCTTTTTTTTTTTAGGGTAGTTCGTTTTTTTTTGTCGGCAAATCAAAGAAAATATATTAAACATGTACAGGTACAGCGTAAAAAGAATACAAGGTATAGAAATATGAAACATGACAGCATAATATCCTCCCTATAATCGGTTACAAAACATTAACAAACAACATAGCAAATAAATGAAAAGTAACCCCATTGGTAACATCTCCCCATCATGATCATGACCGTTTGTTTCCAAAGGCCCCTTCCAGCGAGAAGATAACCGAGAACCTCTGCAACATTGATCTATTTTTTATTTTTGTTTAAGAACATTGGCAATTTGGCATAAATCTCAAAATCCATTGTTAAGTTAGATAGAGCCTGCTAGATGAACTATGATTTTAAGTGTTTAAGATTATTTTTTAATTTTTTATAACAGCAAAATCATCTATTTAGTATGATATATATTAGATTGTTAACATAAATTTGCAATATATTTATACTAAAATTTTGGTTTTATTAGATAAATATCATATCAAGAATGAAGCTATATAATACTTTAACACCAAATGTTTTTTTTTTTAATCGGCCAAGGAAAATAATTATATTAACACTTAGGTACAAGGGGTACCTAAAGCATAATAAATAAATAAAACATCTGTTAACCTACTAAGAGCAACAGTTAACACTTAACATACACATCCAAAAGAACAACCTATGGTTATACTATATTTATTTGTTATGCAGACATCATAATAAATATACCATAACCACCCCAACCGTTAATATGTGAAAGTTTTTTTCTTGTGAAAAAGGCTTATAGAGTTTATTGATCATGTCAGATGAGTAAAAGACATTATCGTTTTACAGGATACGCGTATTAAGTTTGATTTTCGCTAATATAGTGAATAAAATCAGCAACTATATTCAACTCTCTGCAGGCCAAAGAGAGATGAATATGCGAATCATTTTTTTATCTAATTAGTCAAATATACTAGCAAATAATAATTCTTCGTCAAAGCATGGTTTTCCTTTGCCTTGTATTTGCTAAAAGTTAAAGTTGATTTTTACAATAACCATATAAGTGAATAAGACATCACATCTTAATCCAAAACCTTAAAACTCAGATTTATAGGTCTTATCCTCACTTATATACTATTCAACTTTTTTATTTCTATTCCATGTGTGACTTTAATTCACACTTATACTTCAATAGGTTTAACCCCCTCTTGGTACAATTGGCTATACCTTTTTGGACCAAACACCTTCTACCGTGATTACACACGAAACAGTGCCACTTTTTTTCATCAATATAACACAAGGAAATAACCTTTTTTGCAAAAAAAATGCATTAAATTGCAATTAGCCAATGCTGAACAGTGTAAAATGCATCATGGGATTGATCTTCTATGATATAAGTAGCTAAATAGGGATCTGCTTCCTAATTAAACACTGATAGTGCAGAAAACATGCCATTCATAATTTAATAGGGAAAAGAACAAATAAGATAAAAGAATGGTGGGAGAAGTTTTGAATTTTCTGATAAAAAAAAGCCTTTATAATTAAATTGTGATATGTGGATGTCTCACTTTCAAAGTGGCCATGTCACGTCGTGCAGCATTTGCAATTTTGCTTCCAAATTGGCCATAGAAATCTTGGAGCAAAAGTCTTGATCAAGATCAAGATGTACGTTGATTACTAGATCATATTAGTCGACAAGATTGCATTTCAAAGCTAGCATGAAAGAATAAAAAAAAAAAGAGTAATAGTAAAAAGTAAGAAAGTGACAGAAACGAAATTAAATTTAGACAGTTTGATGGTTATGTTTGACATTTGTGAATGCATGAATTGTGTTTCGATTAAAAAAAGTTGTGAAATGTAAAAAGATGTCGGAATCTTGAGAGTTGAGACGACAATGGGATGTATAAAATGGACAATAGCGTTACGTTAAGAGGAAAACTTGTGCTAATTTTGTGATACTGCAAAGTGCCAACAAGGCCACATTGTACTAATAACATGACACATGGCCAACGTGTCAAAAAATGTTTGACACGCATTTATTTTTCAGGATCTAAAGTAGATTTTGTTCATATGTACACTAGTGCTTCTCAAATATAGACCACCCAAAGAAAAGTATATCACAATTACTTTAGTTGTGTGGTTGAATTCATGTTTCATTATCTGTTGAAATATTATAATGTAATTTTAGGTAAATGTTGATATGTTTTGTTTTACGTTGAATGTTTTAAATTAATTTTAAATAAATTTTGTTTGTTCTTACGCATTAATTCAGCTAGCCGAAGGGCAATTTAGGAAGTAAAGGGGATGTACCAAATGGTTAGACCAAGTTTTATGACACCTTACGAGCATATATGAGTACAATTCAAACTTCTAATCTAATGATGAAGTATTCATTCATAAGTTTGAATGTTTATTATTTATTTTCTGGTCGGCTTCATAAGTTTGAATATGATTTTCATAAAGTCGGCTTATTTTTTTAAAAGGGGTTTTGAATTTCTAATAGAGTATGGGTAAGATAGACGTCTTTGGCCAAGGCAACCTCGATAAATTAATAGAGAAATTGAGAAATAAACTTCTGATACGTTCCTTTGATCATTCGTTAATCATACATGTTAAAATTGGCTAGTCTAGTCCTCAGGACTGGTCACAACTCACAACCAATGGGGAAATTACCTGATTAGTATTAAATTCCAATTCTAAAACATGACACAAACTATTTCTTTCTCATCTCAATTTTGGGCCTCATTATTGTACGAGTTATTATTGGGCCAAAACTGGCTAGTCTAATCGTTAGGCCTAGACACCACCAATGGAGAAGTGGCCCCATCAGTATTGAATTCGAGCTGTTACTTCCTGCACCTTCTTTTTGGCTTCCAATGGTCAATCCAAAATGTAAAATTACATTCTAGAATAATGCACTCTTATTTTTGCTTCCGAAATGACCAATCCGGACAGGATGCAGGAAACAACTTGGAGGTGCAGGAAGCAACAGCCTTGAATTCCCATTCTAAAAATTGACACAGTATTTGTTTGGCCCCATGATTTTGGTATCTCCTTTTTCCTCTTCCCACTCTCTAATTTTTGTTTCATTTTATTGAATTTCCTATTATACTCCTTTCTTTACACCCCCTCCCCGTCTAACTGTGCCTTTTTGTTTCATTTTTATTTGTATTTCTCACTGATTCAACAGAAACTAATTTCTATCTATATACAAAAAAAATAACACAACAGAGACTTCTTTTCATTGTGTCAAATGTTTAACAAAAAAATTAAAAAATATATAACAGAAACTTATTTCTGTTTTGCTAAAATTTCCCCCCAAAAAAAAATACGGAAGTCAAATGTATTATTATTTATTAACACCTGTGTGAATATCACGGGCTATTTGTTTGTCATCTCAAGATTTGGGCCTCATTATTGTACGACGGCTATTTTGGTTAAAATTATTTTTAACTTTTTAGGATGGGTTTCACTATTATTTTTCTCATTTATGGTTAGTGTGTAAAATGTTTGAAAATAAATAAACAATAGAAATAGAAACATAATCAAAAATATAATAATTAATATAATCTTAAAAATTCATATAAATAGATAAATCGAAGTGAAGTTTTCTTTCATAAATAAATAGTTAAAACGTAAAAAGTAACATTTAAGAGTGATTATATATAAAAAAACCTTTTATATATTAAAATATTTATTTAACATCTAAATTTATTTTTTATTGATATTTTTTTATTACGTCAATTACCTATGATATTTATACTTCTTCTTCCGTATCTCTTTAGGTGTTTATTATAGTTTTTTTAGTTATTATATTATTAATGCGAAGTAGTTATAAATTTTATCAATAACTAATTTTTATCAACTTTTGGTGAAGTCATTTTTGCATTCAATGCCTTATTTAAAAATTTGCTGTATGATCCTAATTTCACTCATACCAACTACGTGTCTTACGGTTAGGCACTTAGGTGTGTACAGTACTGTAGTTTCGTGTTCACAAATTTTTCCAACATATAAACGAAAGTAAAAGAAAAGCGATCACTTTATCTTTTCTTCCTTACTATGCAAGACAGTATGATAAATGAATTTTCTGCAACATTCACTTTGGACGAATTTTGTTTCCCTAAAATGAGAGTTTATTTTATAACAAAAAAAAATATTTGCTTGAATATATATCATGGATTTATTAAAGTGTCTTTTAAACGATGTCTGAAATATGTCACTTTTTATTTTTAACATTCCTTAAGAATTAGGTTATTTTTGGTAAAACTAATTAGAAGTTAAAAAGTTAGCTTAACAATAATAAATTATTGTTTATTTAAAAATGATAACTACAAAAGTGGATAAATATATTCATGATAAAAATAAAAAATATTAAAAAATAGAAAGTAAAAGTTAATATTTTAGAAAATACTATTTCAAATAAGAATTAAAAAATACTAAAAATTACTCTATAAATAATTATTTACCAAATAATCAAACAATTTTTTTAATTAATAAAAAATTAAAAATAAATCTAACGACACCCATGTGATACCGAATAATACTACTGCTATGGTTTTTCTCTCTCCTAAGTCCTAACGATCAAAACAAAACAAAAAATGTGGAAGTATATAGTAAAGAAACAAAAATGTCATTTCCCGAAGCATAGTATTCTATTAATTGATTTCATCTGTATTGCACCAAACAAACAAAACCTAAACATCAATTCTTCGGATGTGGTACCACAGTTCAGTGGATTTAAATGAATTGAAAATCCAACGTGAGGCGTAAGGCGAAGAAATTTCCCGGAAAGTGGAAGGAAAGAGGGGAAAAGTGGGTCACTGAGACAGCTAACTGGGAAAGAAAACAAAACAAAACAAAGCGAGTTGGTGCTTTCTCTCTCTCTCTCTCTGTTAGTCAAACGTCAAAACCAACAACTGATGTATATTCCAACACACCCATCCTAAGCCTAAGACAACAGAGTAATCATTCATGCTTGTTATCTTTGGAATTCAAGGTGTGGTCATTACTGCCACGTGCTATCCCCAATTCGATTCATCAATCATTACATTTTTCTTATTCATGATAATAGAAAATAATAATATTAAAAACCAGGAAAATCAATCCAGTTATACCTAAACATCTATTACCGTGCTTTTAAAAAAATGACCTATTTATTAAACTTGAAATATAAAATAATTCTTGAACCTTGTATGTAAAACAACACTTATGATATTTTATATTTTTAACTACTAGTTATATTTTTTTCAATACTTTTATGAAATGTTTTGAAAATAATAAAATATAATATTATTACTTGCTATTTAAATATATTTTTATATTTCCAATAAAATGTCAAATTTTAAAAGGAAAGAAATTTGCGAAAAGTCCGTCCTTTTATGAATATAAATGTGTAAAATAATTATGAGGTAAATATGTTTTTAATTTCTTAAAACAAGAAATGTATGTTTTTGGCCCTTTAACTTAAAATGTAACTTTTTATTATTATTTTGACAAATAGATCGATTTTAGACGTGCATGCTAATTGCATTATTTTATATACTGATACGGTTAATGGACTAACAATTTATCATGATCACATATCATTTATCGTTTTACATGGCCTAATGAATAATGAATTCATGTCAAATGTTAAGAGACTAGAATTTAACTTTTACATATTTAAAAGAATAAAAACATATGTTATTATATTGAATATTGTTATATCAATCATATATAAGTGATATCGAAAAGATAAATAGTTCAAACTCTCATTTGATCACACAACACACTTTACAATATTTCTCGAATGACTAACCAAAGATAAATAAATATTGAGAAATGGATTGGTTGTCACATTAGCTGATGTCGAGGGCATGAACACCAAATATCATCCCAACTCCCAAGCAACCTTGATAGAAAACTTACGACTTGGACCATTCACCAAAATGACCCTATATCTATTCGCAATCTTGATCATTCAATAACTAGGCATGATATTAATGGTTTTCTCTCATTTAGAGGATCCACCAAGCTAGTTTTACTCACCTCATTCTCCTTCTATAATTACCCCCAACTTTAGCTTCCTCTCCCAAGCCATAAGCTAGAATGAATTTGTTTCCAAACTTGTTGATAAAAAGACCAATAGGATGTCAATTGTCATACCAAAAGAGAAGTAAATGTTCCATTCCCACCACACATTTTATCTTGTCTCGTGCAATGGATCTCCATTTCCAGTTTTTTCCTCCATGTCTAGGAAGTGACTTCACTTGTGAGTTTTTACTAAGTATTATAAAAAGCAGACTAATAAAAATAGTTTATTATTAATCCTTCTAAACAAGGAGGCCTTTTGAATTTCCGCCAATGTGAGCACAATTTCTTCTACTGATATTTTTTCACAAGTACTGCAAAAAATAAATCTTGTCGGCACGCTTCAGGGAGTTAGGTATTTAGTAACGGTCTCAAGTTTTGTTATTATTCTATTAAATGCTTTCATTTGGAAAACAGGAAATAATTTTGTAGAAGTTATGCTTGCATTAAGAAACCAAAGACTTCCTTTCAAATAAAAAAATAAAAAAAAGAAACCAAATACTTTTTTACAAGGACAGAAGGTTTTGTGTTTTACAAGGAGAATTCAAATAAGTTTTTCAATATTTGAAAATGCTTTTATAACTTTTTACAACATAATATCTATAAATTTTATAATTTTTAATTTTAATCCTATACAAGATTTGAATCAAAGAAATAGAAAGAAAAAAATTCTAACTACTTTAATGGTATGTTTGATTTAGAGAAGAAAGTAAAATAAAGTGAGGGAAGGAATTTTAATAGACGAAATAAAAAGATATACCTTTTTGTATTTTTTAATTTATAAAAGAATTAGAAAAAAAATTAAATTATTTATTTATTGTATTCTAATAATTTTAGATTTAAAAATATATATAAAAAATTGCTTTCATTTTTTTAAGAATATTTTAATTAACACACATGAAATATTTAAAATATTCTTTCATCCTTTCCAAATTCTCTCAATATTAGAAGAAAACAAAATTGAGTGAGGGATTTTTTTTCCATACCATTTTGAATATTAAAGCTAAAAATACTTTTTTGTAAAAACTTTTTCCTTTTTTTTTTCTTCCCTCAAGCAAATACTATTTTCTTTTTCTAGATGCACATGTATCTTTTAAGAGATAATTATCTCTTTCCTTCCCCAACCACTTTTTTCTTTACTACAAACATTTTTTACAAATGACAAATCCTACTTAAACCTTATAATACTACTATGGACAATAAACTATCATTATCACTATTTACAATAATTATATATATAAAACTCAAACTTAAAACAAACGATTAAAATTAAAAAAAATTGTGTCAATTAAACTGGTACGATTTGTAATCATCAACCAAACACTATCTTAAATAATAAAGTAACAAAATATCAAATTAATAAATAATCACCATCTAACATTTTGATCCCAAAACATTAAAAAATACTAGAATTTTTAGATCCTTAGAACAAACACTGTAATTACGGTTTCCTAAATGATGTCTATCTAGAGTGGCTAAAAACACTAATTATTTAAAAAATCAGAGACCAAAATATTCGATGATAAAATACATGAATTGAAACAAACAATTTTACAAAATAAAAGAACTAAAAAATAATTCTTTTCATAAAATATTAACAACTAAAATTTCTTAAAAGTGTGTTTAGTTCTCTGAAACCACTACATCCACACAAATGTTAATTAAAATTTAATTCTGCACATATGAATTAACATTATTAACTGTCATTTAATTATAAATTATCATAAAATATAATTGCTTCAAAAATTACGTCTAATCATTTCTATTTCTAATCTGCCGGTCTATCAAAATTAATTTTGGTCTAATTATTTATCTTACCGAGGAACCATTCCTGGGTCTATCAAAATTATAATAATTTCTAATCTGTTCAGCCATCAAAACTAATGTTAGTCTAATTGTATAATATCTCCGTTTCAGATCTCAGTTTTGGTAACACATTTTAAAGAGAAAAATTATTTCAAAATATGTATAATACATTAAATATTTTTGTAAGAGTACATTTTATCAATATTTCCTTATAATTATCGTTCTATATAATTTTAGACATACCAACATAAATTAATAATTTTACAAAATTAATTTTATATTATCTTTAATTTATTTATAAATTTTATTATTTACCATTAATATTATAAGAAATACACTTTCTTAAATACGTTTTTCTTTCCTTAGCCAAAGCTCCAATCATTCAAGTATTCAACTCAGAACAGAACCGCATTTTCTCAGTGGATTGCACTTTTGCCTTTAAAATTATACACCCAAATTAAAATAATAAAATAATAATAACAAACAGAAATGACAGAAGGGGATTAAAAAAAATTATGAAGTTCCCTTCCTTCTTATATATGTTTTCACATATCTCATCATAAGTCATAACATGATCATGATCATCATCTGACATCATCACCATCATCACAATCACAACCACGTCATCATCACCGCTGCTGCTGCTGCAGCTCCATCATTCGAGAAAAGTCCTCGAAGCAGACGAACCCGTCCCCATTTCTGTCCACGCCCTCTATCATGCGCCGGCACTCCTCTAACGTGCACCGCTCGTCGCCGATGGCCTTGAAAACCCTAAGCAGCTCCTCCGCCGAGATCCTCCCGTCGCGATCCGTGTCGAACACCTCGAACGCCTCCTTGAGCTCGTCCGGATCAGACCCCGGCTCCAGACCCGACTCGACGTAGCTCATGAGCCTTTCTACGGTGATGCCTTCGCCGTCGACCTCGCCGAGCATGAGAGCCACGTCGTCGGGACTCGGCGACGCGCCGAGACGAGTGAGGAGGGCCTCGAGGTCCTGGCGCGTGACGACGCCGTCGTTGTCGCGGTCGATGAGGCGGAAGGCCTGAGCTAGGTCCCACTGCACGTCGACCGCGGCGACGTCGGACCAGTCGCCGGAGGCGTCCGGGAGGACGCTGGTCGGAGTTTGGTTACCGGCAGAAGGCTTGTGATTTGTGGTGGAGTCGTCGGAGGAAGATCCGGATCCGAATGAAGGTGGGTCGGAGCGTGAGACTAAAGATCGTTCCTTTTTGCGAAAGAAGCGTTTGGGACTGAGTTTGAGGTTTTTGGGGTTGATGCTGCTAATGAGCTTCATTGTTTTTGGAGATGAGAAGAGAAGGAGGAGAAGGAAGAAAGAGTGGGGGTTGAGGGGAATAAGAGTGGAAGGTGGAGGGATTAAATGGGGGCGCCATAGGTACATTTCTCACTCCTGGGTACCTTCCACGAAGTTTCCTATACATCATGGAATCATTATAACAGAGGGTGGCTATTTATATTTTTGTTCTTTTTCTTTCTTAATTAAATTGTCATAATACTATATTGGTTTGGAATGGTTGATTGGTACCAATATCTCCTTTTGGTCTTGCTCTTAGTTTGGTAAGTGGGATGTTTTTTAAACTTTTAATAGGATCCACCGGTTAAAAAATTTCCTCTAATTTTAGAAGAAATGAGAGAAATTTGTATATGGAAAAGAAAGGAGAGAAATTTTAGGATAAATATTTATTTTATTCCTTGCAAGTGTCAAGTGTCATGAGTTCTTGGAAGTTTGAAAATTAATTTTTAATTCCAAAATGTACAAAAATGATGACATATTAATTCTTCCATTAATCCATAAAGAAAATAAATATAACTTAATAAATAAATTATTGACAAAATGTAAGGATGTAAATTTTTTGGTAGATTTAAGTATAGATACTTGGGTTGGAGAGATTAGTTGCTTGAATATTTTTAGTGGTAGATCTTAAATTGGAATTTTAGATTACTTTTTGATGGACCCCATAGAGGTTTCTTAAGATCCCAAATTGAGATCTTAAATAATTTTAATAAGTCTCACATGAATCCAACTTTTAAATATTTAAAATTTAATTAAATTAATTAAATAATTAATTTTAATTAATAAAGTATAGAAAAAATATATAAATATTAATAAAGTATATAATTAATTTTAAGTAATTAATTTTAACTTTTAATTTTATTTTTTTCATTTTTTTTGTCTTGTCACTTAAAAAATTATTTTTTTTGAATTCTGTGTAAATTTTCAGGATTCTTGAAAAAGATCCGAATCTCCACGTAAAAATATATTTTTCTTTTTTAGTAATAAATATGAGAAAAGAGAAATCTTTCACTAAAGTTACTCTTATGAAAAATATTAGAAAGAGTGAAAATGAATAATGTATGTGAATACAATTCTTTAAACATTAAAAGAAAATTGTTGCATTGAATATGCTCTCACAATATTATATCTAAATCCTATCATGTAAAAAAGTAAGTCGTACAATAGTAACGAAAGATGTATCTGAAAAAGTGTACCATACCACTAAATTTTTGTCGTAGTTAAAAAGATGGGTAGGGTAGGGTTTCTGATGAAAATTGAAATTGGTGCATGTGTGTGGGTGTGGTTATTTAATGGGGTGAGTGAGTGAGGTTCGGCCATTTCTGTTTTGCTGGCTGTCTTTGGGTTCCTAGCTTCCACCTTGGGGTAATCAAAAGCATGAAGAATTTAGGGAAAGTTGCTTTCTTATTGTAAAAGGGACACTTCTTTCGCATGAATCTTCCACTTTCCATTTGTATTTTTTTAACACTTTCTTTACACTAAAGTTGATTAGGGAGAAAGAATTTGAAAAAAAAAAGATAGATAAAATACACTTGATGATATCTTTTTATTTGATTGATGAAAAGTTTATTCTCTAAAAATAATTATTCTCCTTTTATCTTTAATTAAAATTTTATTTTTATTCTTTATTTTATTTTTATTTAAGCTAAGAGATAATTATGTTGAGACTTAAATAAGTAATTATTAATATTCACAATAAAATATATTACAAATCATGATAAAAATGCAATAACATTATTTTTATAAAAAATAATACTTTTAATTTCGTAATAAATAATGACACTCTTTTTCTTTTTATCTTTATTATTGGGTAAATTATAACACATATTAGTATCAAAACCACCATGGACAACGGTGGTAGAAATAGACCGAAGGTGGAGCGGTGGTTGTACATGGTGAACAAGTTGTTGAACTGCATGTGATGAATTTATTTGCAATCTACTGGTGTCTAGTGCGGTCATCGTAATTACCTTAGGAATCTTATTTTAATGATCATTTTGTAAGTAATTATCTTAATATTTCAATACATTTAAATTTATTTGGTCTTATTTATAATTAAATTTTGAATAAATTAAAATAACTTTAAAATGGTTTAAATGTTTGATTTTTCCATCTATTTTAGTTTATTTCGGTATAGAATTAAATGAAGAAAGGAAATAGATGGTGTGAGATCCAATTCAAGGTTAAAGGGACCAGAACTGAAACTTGGTGCACACTCAATGCAAAAGTGCATGCTCAGCAGATTGTTCCTAATGCAAAAAATTTGGGCTAAGCACGAACCTCAGGCTTAGCATGCAGTCACTTACAACTATTCTATTTTGTAGGCAGGTTCAGCATACACCTCAAACTCAGCATGCAATCACTTATACAAGTGTGTATTTTTGTATACATGCTTAGTGTGAAAGTTGTGCTAAACGCCAAGCTATTATGCAAAAACAACATTGCAACACATTTTTGGCCTTATTTAATCACCAAGGATGTGAATTAAAGGCATTTTTGGTTAGGAGAACTATCTAGGATTTTGGGTGAAGGTTGAGAAGCTCTTTCCCTTGCTCTCCAAGGCTTCTCTATCATTTTCCCATCATCTCTTTCATCTATTTTCTTCTTTTTTTTTTCTTGTAGTTATGTAGTTATATTTACCCATTTTGGGAATCAATGTAACTAAAACATCCTTATAGTTACATTTTGATTATTAATCCATGTTTATTATTCATAATTAAGTTTCTTTTCTATGCATTGATGCTTGTTTTGACTTGATCACCCATTGCTTGATGTTATGGTTTGAATTGTCCTTAGAAAATGCTTTTGAACTTAGAAATGGCGAGAAACACCTAATGGATTTTGTGTTTAGGGATGGAGCATGACTTTTTCCTTTAACTTTTATTCTTAAAACAAGTCATTTGGTTAGACTAGTCAAGCTATTGATAGTTTGGCAAGGGGCTTAAATTATTTCCATCTAAGGGATCTCAAGGTTTGTGTGTATTTGTGAGTTAATGATAATAATTAGGTTTTGAATTAAATGAATGATCTTTATTTGCATTAGGAGGTGGTTTAGCGAAATCAATCGCAACTCTTTTATTCTTTGTTATTTTATCTCTTCTTATTGCACTCTACATGTTCGTAAAAATACCAAAAATAGTTTTTGTTTATTTATGCAATTGTTATTTACATTTCCACAATCCAATTAAAATCATTGTTGTTTCGATAGTCACAATTACTAAACATTACTATTTTATCGAGTATTACGTGAGTTCCCGTGAATACGATACTTGGACTTTTATTTTATACTATTTGCGCGACTTAGTATACTTGCCAAGGAGTTAATAGGTCGTTCAAGATCTGCGTGTGTGAGTCTAAGATCTATTTCACTATCTGCTGATGAGTTTGTTTGCAATCTACGCACGTGAATCAAAGATCAACATTTGTGATTTGAGGATGCGTTTGTTTGTTGATTTGTAGATGCGTTCATATCGAGCACCTCCTGATGTTGATAAACACACTACTGCGATTGACATGAGATCCTCCAAAGCCTCTGCTACACAACATTAACCAGATCACTTCCTTGGGGAAAACGTTGTGGTGAGGGTAACAAAGGAACACACGACGACACTTTGGTTCTCAATAATAATAATAATAATAATAAATACACAGTGTTGAAACATGAACCACCAATAAACATGTGATTGATTTAAAAAAAATGATGACATGATCCAATCAAAAGGAGTGTTTGAGAGAGTCTGATCAACACTCCTTTAAGAATAATAGTCATTTGAATTAGCTTTGATTACCACATTCAAAAATAAATTTATGTCAATTGTTGAAAACCATGTAAAATCTACTTAAAAATACATTAAAGTAATCCATATGTTTTATCAATTAATATTAATAATTAATTTATTAATTCTTCTAGTGTGAAAAATTTGAACCCAGAATCTCTTTCTCCTCATTTTCCATTCAACCACCAAATACTAAGTATATATGAACTAAGTAAATTAAACAACAGATAAGTCCTAGGAATTCATATATCTCAAAGCCATCCATTATAATTTAAGCTGGACCACAATTCACTTGTCTAATTCTTACTTGGCTCATTTAAGTTGGATAACAACACGTGAGTATTTTTTTTATAATCTAATTTATAATTCATATATATGTTACTATGTTAGCCTCCTTAAGATGATCTTAGTATCAAACTCTTTTCTTTATATATAAAAAAAAAAATCTTTTGCGCCTTTTGGCAATTTCAAATAAATACTTAATTAAATTGGATCATATATTCATATGTACCCAATGTTGATGATTGCTTTGGCATAATTCATAATAACTTTGATTGGGAGCGATTAGAGATTTTACTACGATGAACATAATATTATAATAAACTCATGTAGATTTTGAATATCTGATATGCACATGAAGGATATAATATAGTAATTAAGGAGAAGAGGGTTGGTTTGGCTTGTCCATCATTTTTAATCATTGGCATGCATATTCTAAACGCTAAATTAGGAAATAAGAGAGAGAGAGAGAAAGAGAATATGTTGCTTACATATCAAGCTGATAACATATTTTTAGCATTGAACTCTGTGCACCGAACATTTGATTTTTAAAACATTTTTTAACCAAATAAAATCTATATTTAAATATTAAATTAAAAAAATATTTTATATAATTTTTATAAGAGTTTAAGTTTTAAGTGAGTGTACAACATACACATATATTTAATAGGATTTCGGTGACTTATAGGAATTTATGAATTTACTTTATTACTATATCATTATAATAAATAAGATGATATACTAAAATAATTAAATCATTTTGTATAAAAAAATTAACACCATATTTTTTTTAACATATATTGTTAAT
This sequence comes from Glycine latifolia, assembly GCA_013407115.1. Taxonomy (NCBI): domain Eukaryota; kingdom Viridiplantae; phylum Streptophyta; class Magnoliopsida; order Fabales; family Fabaceae; genus Glycine; species Glycine latifolia. The sequence continues at coordinate 69,986 of QARZ01040986.1, forward strand.
TTGTTAGTGAGAGAGATTGAAAATTTTATTTTAAAAGTAACTTTCAGATAGAAAACATTGGATAAAAAATATGTCCTAAATACCAACATAAATTAGATCTAATGAAAGAAATTAATTTTTGACAACATAATAAACTAAGATTTAAATTTTTGTTGAGAGATATCTTTAAATTTAGTGCTATATCATACAAGATTATACTTAAAAGAAAATACATGTTTGAAAAAAAACTATTATGTACTCAATTTTATATAAAAATATTAAATTATATATAGGTTAAATTAGTTTTTTTAGTTTTATAATTTTTTTTAGATTTAATTTTGGTCCTTTAGTTTTTTGGTTTTAAATTGGTTCTTTAATTTTTAAAATTGATTTAATTTAATTATTTTGTCTAAATTGAAATAAATCATACCTTATGATAATGATTTTGAATTGTCACAAAATACATATTTTTTAAAAAAATGATTCAATTTTAAATATGAGAGGATCAAATTGAGCAAAACAAATTATAAGACCAAATAATTTTAAAAATTAGAAAACCAAATTAAACTCAAAAAATTTATAAAACTAAATTAAACCTAAATAATAAATTAGAGGATAAAACATTAATTTAACCTTATATAACTTTTCTTTTAAAAACACCATAGGAAAATCGAATTTAACTACTAAAAAATTTGCAATAACTGACATATTTATTTAATTCAACTTGTGTATACAATCAGTCAAAAAAATTAGAGAGATGCTATTTGTTACTAAAGAAAAATCACATTAATTGCATGAATGTAAAATGGACGGTGGTGATTTTTTAAAATAAATATTAAGAGATTGAAAAACATGTAATAGGAAAATTCACATAGATAATTTGTTGTGCACTTATGACGAAATCTGCTCTCGTAACAAATAGGATTTTCCAAAATTTTATATTTTATTTCTTAGAAAACATAAAACAAAATTGATTTTAATGGTTATACAATGAAGGAAGTCCTTCAGTCCTTCGTATTTTCCTAATTCGCAACCCAATAAACGAACCTAAATTAACAAAAAATTCAACACATTAAACTTGAGAAAATGTTTTGATCCAAATTAGCATTGCAGCTGCTCTTCTGTTCCTATACACATCATCGCCGAGACTGAAGAAAAAAAAAGATGTTTTCATTCCCACGCAACCAGATGCTAGATTTCTGATGAACTATTATTTCGCCTTAAATTCCATGGAACTTACATCAATGCCAATTCAGATATTCAATTAATTCTTACTTTTCAACATTTTCCATAGAATTAGTGTCAGGAGAGTGACACGTTCTGGACTCTGTTTAACGAGCACCTACTATTCTTTCTGACCCCGCAATTACTATTCTTTCTGGACTCTGATTATTCATGAAATTTTAACATATCTTTGAATCATTTCCAACAAACAAGTTTGTTTGGTACGTGCATTTATTTTAGTAATTTATAACTTATTTTTACAAGTTATTTAAAGTAGTTTACGAAGATAAAGTTAGCTAATCGAGTTAGACAGACTCACTTTTTAGCAACCAAAATTAACTGAATTAATCTATTTTGACTAATCTAATTAATTATAATCAAGATTGTTTTTAGTTCTTGACACATCATCGTGAGTTCCACCAACAAATAAAATTATTACAAGTATTTTTTAACCTAAACCTTTTTAGGGTCAAAATAAGTATTTTTCTTTTACTTGTTTCTCCAAACAACAATTTAATATTGTTTACACGCAAGCCTTTTAGACTTACTTCTAAGTATTATTTGATTTAGAGCCTTTTTAGTCTTCAACTATTTTCTCTAATAAAAGGTTAATAGTAAAACTTATTACTATTTTGTTTTGACAAGATATATGCACAAATGGAGTTAAAGTCTTTTACTTAACACACAAAGAATACACAATAAAGATTATAAGAAGAGAATTAAGGTTTGAGAAGACAACTTTTGGCATTAGAATCCACTATTGTTCTTCATGTATCTAGTATTTGTTGACATTAGAAACCTTTTTAGGATCAAAACGAGTATTTTTCTTTTACTTATTTTTCTAAACAATAACTTAATATTATTTACACGCAAGCTTTTTAGGCTCATTGTTAAATATTATTTGATTTAGAGTCTCTTGAGTCTTCAACTATTTTCTCTAATAAAAGGAAGTTTTTTACTTAACCCACAATTAGAATTCGCTATTATTCTTCTGTGTATTTAGTATTTGTAGACAAGCTAAAATATTTACTGTTAATACCGTTGAGACATGAAGAAATATGAACATTGACCAATTTAATGCAACATTAGATTCCTTCCACAAACTTGTTACTTTGATAAGATAAAGCAATATGTTTTTTTTTTTTGTTTTTTTATATTGAAATCGTGCGTCAGAGAACAAATCTTCTTTTTGTTTACAGAATTACGTTGATATGCCTTGCTTTTTAGAGGCACATTTTTTTTATGAAGTAGGTGAGTAGAGATATTTGACAAAGAAAAACTTCTTCTACCAAGACGTTTCATATGAGTAGGTTCAATCTTTTTTACCAATATCATACATTTGCAAGATTAGGTACTAACTAAAATGCTATACAACTTCAATAATCTTACCAAGACGATTGGTTCCTTTTCTTTTTTGTATAAAAACAACCAGTCTTGCAAGCTTAAAAACTTATATTCTTTGTTTGTTTAATCAAAACTTATGTGGGGCATATAAATGTGCTTTACTCTAACACTTTCTTTTAAAATCCTCTTTTCTTGCTTTGATTTGAATTGGAAGCACAAGCCTTAGTATCAACAATGTTATCATAAATTAAGGGCAAGTTGAATTTCCTTTCTTCTTGAAGCACAAAAGAAAACGGAATACGATAAGTTCCATCATAAAATTCAATGAAAAAAAGTTACAATTAATATTATTACAAGATTTTTTTATATATGAGTGTTCATCAAGCGACTAACAACTACTTAGAAGTTATTAGTAAAACAATTAACCGATTGAATTGGAAGAAATATTTGTAGTCTATAATTTTGAGTTGTCTTTAGAATATCCCTAATCTTAAAAAAAAGGTTATAAACAATTATTTCAAGGATTTTTTTTCCTCAGCAAGTAACTAATTTTTCGTATATCTATTAAGATTATTCACTTTGGGGTTGTAGAGAAGGTGAAGCGGGTTTTTAACCATTTTAATTATGAAATTTGAAACTTCACCTAAAATATTTATTTCATCTTCAAATTGTCAAAATTGACATGTTCGCCTAAATTTTAGTATATTTGTTATTCACCCGAGAATTATATAAGACAAAATACATTTTCACACAATCATATTATTAATTTTGAGGATTTACCAAAAATATTTATTTCATCTTAAAAAATTCAGAATTTATAATGGGGTGACAATTAGGCTAGATAAAAAAAAATTCCACGAGACTCATTTAAATTAAATAATTGAAGTTTAAAAAGAGTGTATTTTTAAAATAAAAATAGTACAGTTTAATATCTATCTTTTTTTATCCGTATTTAAGATCTATCTAACATATATAGTGTAGTTTCTCGTTAATAATATTTTGTATTTTGATATAAGTAAAACACTTTTTTAACAGAAGTAAAATACTTTAAGTAACCAATAAATTTAGTTTGAATGATATTATATTTGATTATCTTAAATAATGATACTTTTTCTAATTTTACAAGTGTGATACATGTTTCTTATATTTCTCCAAGTAAACCTCTCTGAATTGTAATGCTTATTGTATCCGCTTGACCTTTTATAAGTGGAAACAAAATAAATCATTCATGATAAAGACGCTTATGGTCTATTCTTGATTCAACACATTTTTATTATAATGTCTGAATAGATATTTTTATTTTTTTCTTTGAATCATAATAATATATTATTTTAATCAAATCATTGATTTGTTTATTTAAATTTTGTGAAATAAAAAATATAGTTAAAAAAGGAGGAGCTAAGATAGTTAAAAAAACACTTTAACCACTATTCTTTGGCTAAAAAAAAAATAAACCTTTTTTTAAAAATTTCCTGATTTTTTGGGCGTAAATACAATTCCTGATTTTTTGGGTGTAAAGACAATTCCTGATTTCCAAATAGCAAAACGTCACCAGTGGCAATGAAATATATATTGTCATGAATTTAATTAAAACTAAAATGAAGTGTTTATATAAGAAAATCATCGTTTAATTATTATTACACACTGTAAAATAAAATTTTCACTTTATAATAACTTATTTTAAAAATTATCTATAGAATATTTTAAATTTTATAATAATATAAAACATTTTTTTATAGCCTACAAATATTATTTACTTACATAATAATGTTCAAACGAATTAGGTAGAAGCATACCTGTGAAACCTGATTTGTCATTCATCCGGTCAAAATAATAGGTCATTGATAAGTTTCAGTTTGATTTTGTATATAGTAAAAATTTAAAATTATATATATATTTATTATATATAAATATATAACTAATATTATTTTAATAAAAAATTTCATCTATACTCCAAAATAAAAAATAACATTTGATAATAATTCAAAATTCAAAATTCTAAAAAAAAATCCAAAATTTTATTAATAAAAATCTAAAATCAATTGAGCCGGACTGGTCCAATTAGAATCCTGCAACCTAATTGATTGAATTTGATCAAGTTATTCCAAATTAACCGCATAACTAGTCCAATAATAAAATTGACTCGGGTAGGCCATCAAACTGGATTGAATTTCACAACACATGAGAAATATGAAATTAATATAAATATTAAATTTTTTTGCAAGCATTTTAATATAATTTTAAATTTTTAATTAAGTTAGAACAATTTTACATGAGTTTATTAACGCGTTCAACGATGATAAATTGATAATATAAACTTTTACATTAACTATATTTCAAAATTGAACACTGTGTTCGTCACTTTCATTATAAAAATGAAGGAAAAAAATGCAAGAAAGAAACCAAGAACTAGAGCACAAATTGTCCACAAATTCGGCAACTTGGATTGGGTTAAGCGCCGACCGTGAACAGCACGCGGAAATTGGGTGAGCACACGGAAAATTCTCAAAGTAAATCGCGACATCCAAACACCACATACAGATTGAAATTTTTTGAGAAATAAAGCAAGAAATATTCTCAACACATTCTCTAATATATTTTTGACAGTCACGTATATTTTTTTTATTAACTGTATTTTTGAATTCTCATTGTTTAGACCAATAAATGACAACAAATAGTTAATAAAAAGTTTTAAAACAAAATTCATAAAAATACTAAAAGTATTATCATATTAATTTTTTATTACGTGATAAGTTAATAAATTATTAATATTATTGTTACATAATTATTTAATATTTATTTTGTGAAAATCATCATCATCCTCATTTAAAATTATTATTTAACAACAACAACTAAAAAAATATTTTTGAAGAATTAAAATCAAAACAAAAAATTAAAAAACTAAAATAAAAATTCCTTATTTTATAGGATGAATATTTATTTAAGCAATAATAAAATATATGTTAGAAAAAAGTGTTGTTATATAAAAAGTGTAAACAAAAGAAAAGTGCATGTGAGGTTGATTCACTAGTGGCTTTGACCCCGTTTTTATTTGGTTTGTGACATGTCCATAAGGATTGGCACTGGCACGCAGAATGCACACGCACATTGAAAGAGATACAAGGTTCCTGACCCCTCCTTTTCATGAGCTGCCCATGCTGCCTTTAATATTGGAGAATTGGACCACCCCACCACAAATCCCACTATCCACTTCTTGTGTTAATGTCTATTACTATAATAATTGACCCTCCAATTCATGCACAGATACACCGTGTAGGAGATGTATTTGACTTGTTGCCATCCATTCCTTTTTTTAATATCCTACGTTTTACAATCACACACACATAAAATATGTCATCACTATTCTCGATCTGTATATACATTAAAGAGAAAAATGGTTATTCACTTATTATATACATTTATTTAATCATAATTTATTATATATATTAAATTTTTTAACTTTTAAAATAATTCTCTAAATAATTTAAATGATAATTTATAATTAAATAATATCATAAAATTATCAGAGTATTTTTAATGCAAGATCTTGAGTTCAAGATCTGATCTTCACTAAATCTTCTAATAAAATAGATGAATAGATTTCCAATATAGATAATAGATTCTTGTAAAAGAATCCTTAAAATATATACATTATTCAAAAAAAAAAATTTTTTTTTTCCTCTGTCTTTCTAAGATCTTAAAAAGAGATTTACTACTAAAAAAATATAAAAAAGATATTGAGAGATCTTCTATCCTATTGACACTATAGAGTATACCAAAAAAATCTAAGATCAAAATTTGAGACCTAACACATTTTCAATACATAAACATTAAACATATATTTTTTAATATAGTGATTTCTATTGTTTATTTCCTATCAAGTTGCATTCAATTGGATTACTTAGGACAGAAAATCAGTGATTTTGGAAGTAGTATAGCAAAGCTGAAAAAATTATACACAGCATTGAATGCATGCACAATTGCAAAGGATGTGTGTCCGCATTCTCCGTCTGTGTGAAGCAGATGGAATGAATCCACAAGGGTGTGTCTACCCCACTGCCCTCAAATGGGGCAAGTGCACAAGAAGAAAGGAGCAGATGACTTTAAAGTCAGTTATATAAAAAATGAGTAAATTGTAATTTTTTTATCATTATCACATTAGTGTAAAATATTCAGCAACTTACTATTAATCAATCTTTATAAAAAAAACTTATTTGATCCTCTTTAATAAGGTTTCTCTTAATTATGAATTTTTTATTCGTAAGATTATAAATTCAGTTTCATTCAAAACAATGTCTATTGATAAAATTATATTTGAATATGAATTACACAAACTTATCTTCCCTCATTTTTTTAAATACACTCTTTTCTCTATTAAAACATTAATATATGTTATATATTTTAATCCATTTTAATGTAAACAATTATCTTGACTATAATTTTTTATCCGACTTTGAACTTCATGGGAGCTCGAGCTAGTTTCAAACCCTTCTGAAAGCATCTTTAATGGTTGAATTGGAGTTGCAAAACTTTATTGTATATAATTTTTAAACGATCTCTACCATGGCATATTACTTTTCATACAATTTAAGCAAATATTTCTTTCAACGGTACAATTTAATGGGCACCACAAAACATTTCTTCTTTGATTGAAGGAATCATCCCTTATATGCCAAGGTCACCTCAACAGCTCCAACAGTATATCCCAATTTGGGATTCTTAATTCTTTATTAAAGTAGTTTAAGCAATCATAGTCAGAGATGCTGTTATTATTGAGTTAGAGACTTCAAAATCTGAATGAATTTAAAACTTTATACGATGGAATGAAAATTTTGGGTGCAATTTCAAAATCAATCATAGAGCTATTTAAAACTGTTTCCTCGTTTCAAATTCTAAAATTAATAATAAGATTCGTAGTATCACCGGGATAAAAATGTTACTGCGAGACTGATTTATACTTACTACCTTTAAGATTCATTAATACTAAAATATAACACATCTCATTTTTTTAACCTCATGAGATTTTTTCAGATTCCGCATAATTCCTTATGTTTACAATAACTTTTTTTTTATAAGGGTATACAATATAATGTTTTTAAACAAAGATGCTAATTTGCACGAAAATTATTTTCAAACAGTTAGCACGAACGTGTATTTTATTAAAGAAATCATTTTATATTTTTTTAAACTGCTAATTGATAATTACTATAAAAAAATGACAGCCATCCATTTAAGAATTCGTGTCTTTCGTGTGCTAAATCTTTTGTGCTATACAACACTATTTTTTAAATAATTGAGGAGTTTAGTGTAATGTATAAGAGATGTAAATGTAATGTTTTTCCAACAACTAAGGAGAATAGTGTAGGAACAGAAAAAAGGAGAAATATTTTATTCAATATAAAAAATGTCATAGGTATCATTGTAATTTGCTTTTTTAGAAAGAGAAACATAATCTTCTACACCCAATATGTTAGTTGACACATAATGAAAGAGTGGTAAAAGATAAAAAAGATAGATATTATAGGTAATATGATGTTATAGAAATAAAGAGATAAAATAAATTGATAGATGTTGGATGTATTTAAAAAGATTGGTTATTCAAATATTATAGTTCTTTTTTTCTTGTATAGATTGTATTTGTTCTTTACATGAGACAATTCTTCTTGAATCATATATAACTTATATAGCAACAATACACACTCCCTCTCTTAGTAATTAACATAATTACATACTCAATACTCAAATTTTGACAATACCATTTAAGCTAGAACAACCTTACAGTGTAGGTGTTTAAATATATTGATTGTTCAAACACTATAACTCTTTTTCTTATATAAATCGTATGTATTTTTTATGATAGATAATTATGCTTGAGTCATGTATAACTTATATAGCAACAATACATGCTTTCTCTTTTAGTATTTAATACAGTTGTATACCAACACTGAAAATTTGAGAATACTATTTAAGCCAGAACAACCCTATAGTAGTTAATCTACAAACTCAGTGACAGGAATATAGTCTTTAAAATTCAAAAAAATATTATAATTTAAATTTATTTTTTAAAAAATAGTATAATTTATACGTATTAATTAAAGATCTTATGTCGGGCTTTGTTTCCTTTTGTTGGGGAGAATTGTATAGCTTTATGAAAATTAGGGTGTTTTTTTTTCTTCAAATGATTTTTCAATGAAAATGTATAAGGACACTTACATTCAAGAAGAACATTACAACAATGCACAACAAATTAAGAATCATCAGCAAACCAGACTATGCTAAAAACTAAGCTACAAATACAAATAAAAATGAAAAACATAATGACATTTACTTTCTCCTGTTACAAAGAAACCTTGTTAGGGTAACGGGTTTTTCTTCAACTTTCCTTCTTGTTTTAAACTAACAACAAGAAGAAAGTGCTACTAATTTATTGAGAAAAAATGACTGATCCGAGAAACTCATTTAATTTATACTAATTTACTTTTTTTTTCCTGAATGGTTTATACTAATTTACTAACTTTAAGAGATCCATTAATACTAAAATAACTTAAAATATAACACAATCCATTCTTTTTAATAAAGAGAAGTAATAGTCTTTCTTGGTACAGATGTAAATGTATCTTCTTTTCTTTATGAAAAATAATCCAGTTAGAGGTGCGAGTAATTAAAGAGGAACAAAAATTACAATTTAACTTATTGATAATAGTACTATTTATTGTAAAATATATCTTAATTTAAGTTTTATATTTCCTTTTATTCAATGATTTAGCGATGTAATATAATATTAAGATTAATATATATATATATATATATATATATATATATATATATATATTACGATTGGATAAATTTATCCAAGCTTATCCCTAATTTACCAAGTCTTGATGGAGGTGGGTTTTGACTTTCAATAAACAAAGGACCCAAACAAATTTAAGATCATATAAAAAGAAAAATATACCTATCTCAACCTGTTACTTGTACACCCATATTAAAACACACACAACAACATAACAACAAAGGGTGTTTTTTTTTTTCTGCATTTCCAGAATTGTTTCATATGTCCTTCTCATATTACTTTCGGAATGAAACATTCCATAAGCAATATGGAAAGTGCTGAAAATAATTCAGAAAATGCAAGAATCAATTGCCAACAACAACTACAAGGTCTTGCAGAAGGACGGTCCCATACTGCACACGATGATCCAAGTCCTTTGCACAAGTAATGTGTGCCAGCCAATCTGCATTCCCGAACCACATTTCCTTGGTGGCCATGGGAAAACAAAATAAATGGCTAATAAGGATATATCCATGGACATAAGGGCACAATTATGGGAAGCAATGTGCCCAGCTTGTCACCAAACAAGAAACACACTCCACCCACAACTTCAACAACCCCTTATTTATCCCTTTAATTAATCCACTTCTATTTGATATTTAATTGCATAAAAAGGTTTTGATTCTCTAATGAAAATAAAAGGCTTTTAAAACTAAAATTTTATAGATTGACTTTTTTTATCCATCATAAAATGTTAAAAAAGTATCATAATAATTTAATAAGTAATTTTAAATTTTTTAAAAAGATAAAAGATAAATTTAAAAAATACTTCATTTTAAAGTTTACTTTAGATTTAAAAATATACATTAAACTGCCTTGTTGCTAGGTCGATAAATACTGCACACAATTTTTTGTTTAAAATTCTTTTTCACACGCATTGCTGGATTTTATTTTATTTTATGAAGAGCATTGCTTAAACACTCCTAATATATTATATTAAACTCCTTATTTAAAAAACACATTATACCATTTACTCTTATAAGTTATAAGAGACTTTGCAAAGAAATTATATTATTATATACATTCTCAAAAAATAGAAACATTTAATATAATTTACTCTTTTATTTATATACTACACGTGAAGTGCAAAATTTCTTGCATTATATGACATATTTTTGTTCTATTGATTTAAGAGATTCAGATTATCTTATTATGCATTACGCTAATCCGATGTACAAATTTTTGTACCAAGGATTCGAATCCCTCTCTTTCCGTTTCCGTTGATAATTTGATATTTTTTGTTGAACTTCTTTGTTTTCCTACAAAGTGCATGGGTTTAAGATTATGTTTGATAAGATATTTTAGTTAATTTTAATTTTTTATTAATTGAAAAACTTGTTTGATTATTTGTAAATAAGTTTTTTAATAACTTCTAATATTTTTTGAAATGTTACCTAAAGTAACATTTTTTAAAATATTAATATTTTTTTTATCCTTAATATATTTTTTAAATTTTTTGATTATTCTTTTCAAATAAATCAATGTTTTATTATTTTATGTTATTTTACACTTTTTCATTTATTTTAAAGTTAATTTTATCAAATACTTATAATTTAATAAATTAATATTTTAACTTTTATCTATCAATTACGTGCTAGTTTTTTTAGCTTACAACTTATTTTTCAATTTTCAAGTATCCTTTTGAACTAATTTTATACAACTTAGGTCGTGAGTTCCTTCTTATTTATCAACCCCTCTTAGTAATTATTCGTTCTTGAGGGGTTTCTCTGAAGTCCTGGATGGGAAATTCGTGAGATCCTTCGGCGGTTAGATGGATAGAATTAAAGTAATAACATATATACTTACAACTATTTACCACATATCAAAAAAGTATACCCTGCATTCAAGATAATGGACTTATCTTATATGATAGTGTGATTGTGTGAACATTTTGATAAATAATATAACACCAAGTATTACATCTTATAAATAATATATGTGTACGTAGATTTGAATATCATTTTATGTAGTCTCCGCCGTAGAGAGTGGCAGAGAGAGAGCATTAAAAATTGGTCCTAGTTGTATGTGATAGCTGCTTGATTGAAGGGTTTTCATGGAATATAAGACCCAAAAAATAAATAAGGATTACATGGAATACGCTTTCAAACATTCCCATTGGAAAACCAACAGGTTTACAGCTAACGGATTATATATAGAACTGATGGCTTTGGTTTAAGGATAAGACTCTAGCTTTTTTTATAAAAAAATAAAAAATTATCCTTTGATTTAATAAGTGAAAAATAAATTTTCATATAGACTGTAATGCACTAAAGTAGGGACTTTGCGACACATCATTAGTGATTTTTGTTGATGATCCACATTTATGTTTCCCCATTTCACAACAGCTTCGAAAAGTTTGTCTGACTTGTTTTATTCATAGATTTCCTTTTGGGTTTAAGGTCAAAATCAATTTTACACTCTGTAACATATGCTTATGATTGAAGTTAATTTAAACAGTGAGCCAAATCATGTTCAGTAATTAAAAATTAATTATCCTAAAATCTAAAACAAACGGATACTTTATAGTTTATAAGCATTTTACTGTCTTGCCCCCTCACAATTTTACAACTAGTAGCACTAGTTAAGAGTTAAGAGCAAAATAGAAATCAAAAGGTAGTTTAAGATGATTATGTCATAATCCTTTTGTCTTTCTTTGTTTTTCTTAAAAATTTAACAAGTAATATCACACACAGACACAGCAGTTGCAGCAAGCAACCTTCATTTAAATCAGAAACTAATCCTCCTCAGATATTGTTAATAATTATTATAATTAATTCAGTTAATCAAATTACGAAATACAATTATCAATTTCCTTTATCTAAGAAGTGGTAACCAAGACATATCAATGTAGTCGTGGAATTTGTATACAATCACTTTATCTTAGTTACATGAGTAAACCAAATGGTGAGTTATTCCCATAAAAATCATGAAAATAGAGACTCTCCTCCAAGCCTAGAATGAGTACTATTTACAATATGGAGGGCAATAGGAACAATATTAAAATGTCACTGGAAAAGAACTGATACTTGAAACTAACTGTCAACAATGCTCTGATCCATACCCGAATCTGTGCCCGAATGATGATCCATGGAATTGTAATCTTGAGTTTCAGTTAAGGACCTAGCTGGTGTGGATTCTTCATCATCTCCATGTTCAGAAGCTGAACTAGCGGCATCTATCTCCTTCCCTGGACACTCATCTTGGACACATTCAGCAACTTCAATGTTGTAATTTTCAAAATCATGACTGCTACTACTTAAGGGTGACAAGTCTTCTTTCTTGACAACATTAAACACAATCCCATTATGGATCCTTTCAGGCTGCAAAAGATCACCTTCGGTCACAAGTATGCTGGACACATTGACAACCCTGTTGCCAATTTCTCTTGGCTCAGATTCTGTGCTATCAGAGTTCCTATCCAGTGTTGTGAGCCTGGGGCTACGATACTGAAAATCATTAGGGTTAGCATGACTCACTAAGCCTTTATTGTTTTGATCGGTATCAACGTCTAAGTTTTGAAGAAAATCGACGAACATATTTGCCGAAGTAGTTCTCATCAAAGGCCCACCAGATCTTGTCCAAGAATGCAAATCAACACTTTCAGAGTCACTGTCACTTCCATCATGTATGCCACGGTAGGTCTTCCAAGTTTTGCCATTGGTTCCACTGGAACTGCTAATGCCTTGATGCATTGAGGCAGCAACATCGGTAAGGTCCTCAAGGGAACCGGTTGAATTCTCTCGTGCAATGCAATTCCACGAAGGAATTCTTTTTGAAGCACTGAACCTTACAGTGCTGGACAAACCATGAGAAGCAGAAGCAGCTCTCTCAGCAATCCTCTTTAGTCTTCTCATATGATTGAGAATCACAACACACTCATCAAGAGCAAGCTCAATGCCACAATTTGCTTTTATGGCTGAAAGTTTCTCCCAGGTACATCTTCTCCCTTGGTTGGCTGCCTTTTGAAGCTCTCCATAAGAAGGGTTCTGTATAATTTTGGTGTACTGGAACAGGACACAGGTAAAACAACAGTCACAATATGCACAAGTTAATCACTAATTAACTGAGTCATCTTTAGTAAATGATACATAAATAATTACCTGAACCTTTAGCATAAGTGTATGAATATAGAAAGAACATTTTGCCACATAATTCCAGTATGTTTCCAAGGAAACTTCATCAAGTATTGTAATCAAAGGCTTGGTGTTAACCACTAGCATTTTTTATTTGAATTGAGATCTAGCTTAAGTTATTTTCTTCTTATATATCTAGCTGTTACTTTAATGTTCTTTAGGTGCATACCTGAGCAAGAGTTGAGGGAATAACAACAGTCACATCACCTTCCCAGTCTTGAGCAAACAACTTAGCAAGTCCACCAAATGGAAAACGAAGTTCCAGTATTTGATTACACCTATGTTTCACCTCCATCTCCACAAGATGAGCAAGCTGAAAAATTAAAAACCACATTTGATACAGTCATTATGTAGTATGAGTAGCTAACAAGTTTGATGCCTTATAAATGATGAATGGCAACTGTCAAAGGATACAACCATTTCCCAGTCATGCAAAGGATAATCAACACTAATTTTCACAGTATAACTTGAATTAAAAGATCCTATACAGGGACAGAACAAGAGGGAGGTGGGCAGGGGCCCTAGGCCCCTACCCCCCTTCATCGGGACTTTTCATATATATACATATATACTTTTAAGTTGGTTGGTATAAAATTGTGTAAAATTTATTTTGTATGTTGTTATTAACTTATTATAATAACGGTTAAGGTTAACTAGTGTAAAATTGTGTAAAATCAATTGTCTTTATTGTTATTATTGCAATGGTTAAGGTTATAACTAGTGTAAAACTAGTTGTGTGTTTGCTGTGATTATGATAACGGTTAAGGTTATCATATAAATAAAAATTAGTTTCAATTTTATGTGTAAAAAATAGTAAATAATTTTTTTAATTATTATTTATTAGATAAATGAAGAAAAAAAATTCACCCCCCCCCTCCCCCCCTTAATAGGTGTTTCCTGATCCTATATATGCAGCTAATATTCAGACTGAAAGGCATGTCTGTCATTGGAATGAATGGGAACAAAATAAATAAGGGAAGTTTTACAACTGTTTCGACTTTATGCTACAAACATAGCCTATTACTTCATTCTTTAATTAAAATACTCAGTGGCACTAAGTCACTGTGAAACCACATGCACAAAATTAAACACTTAACAAAGATAAGACAATATTGTGTGATATTGCAAATAGGAGAGCAATGATACCTTATTGTAATCTAAATTCATATGCATGGATTGCCCCTAGAAGCTGGAGAGAATAAAACTCCACAGGGGTTTGTCCAACAATAAATAACAAGTACATGATGCATGATATTTCAGAGACAGAAGGAGACATGCACAGATAGCATGCATGAATAAAACATAGAAAAGCTAAGGGATTGTTTGGTTTGAAAAAATGTTTTGTTTTCACTTTATTTCTTGTTTTCCCAAGTTTATATATAGGAAAAGTGAAATAAAAAACAAAAATAGAAACAATAAAAAATTGTTTTCACTCTTTTCTATATGATCTTTTGGAAACAGGAAGAAAAAAAAAGTAAAAACATAAAGTGTTCTCTCAAACCAAACAGCCCCTAAAGCATATATAAGAACATGGAAATGAGCATAAATAAAACTTTGAGCAAACTGTTTAAAAAGTAAGTCAAACAGTGATGAACCATCTTACACATCAACTCAGGGTTTGGGGAGGGGAGGGGGGCACTATAACAGGTAATGGGAATGGGAATCATAAAAGTGATACATCATTTAAGAAGCAACTGTACACAATGCCAACAAACAGACATGCATATGAATGAAATACGCATTATGTTTGCACAAAAGTCCAAGTCCATTAATATGTACCTTCGCAGCAAAGTTGCCCCCATAAGTCCGCACAAATTCTTTCAATCTCAATAATGGTGCAATATGAGGGTTGGCCTGACTAACTATAAAATGATTGACATTGAATAGTTCTTTCAACTGCATCATAGGTAAATCAATCTCCAAGCTACCGTCCCTCCAACGGCGTGCTGGTGTGGAGCCCTCTTCAGGACCTAAGTTAAAAGGAGGGTGGTAAGGAACAATCTCTCCACTTCTATCCTTTGCCATCAATTCTTGAGCCTCAAAAAGGCCAGGAAAGGCACAAGAAGCGGTGACTGCACTCCATATAACCACATGGGGTGAAGTCAAGTAGTTAAGACATCTAGGTGGTTCGTGCTTCCTTGGGGAACAAACTGTAATCCCAAGAATTCTACCGGTCATGTCATAAGCTTCTTGAAATGTAAGATTGCTTGTTAGATGCCTCAACATCATTTGCAACTGTCTGATCTCATGAACAGCACCCAATGTTGTGACTCTCTTAACAACTGCAAAAATCCCACCCATTTGATCAAAAAATTGCAATGAGTGCCATGAATCCTCAAAAAAGCTCTGGAGCTCAGGCCAAGTCCTAGTGGCAACAACAGCACACATAATGGATCCCACACTTGAACCAGCAATTATCCTAGGCATGAGTTTATGTTCTACCATTGTTTTAACTACACCCACATGAGAAGCTCCAAGAGAGGCACCCCCGCTTAACAGCAAAGCTGTCCTCCCAAATGCATGCCTAGTTTCATGCATGAAAGCAAGCTTTTCTTCCAATGATAGCTCCTCTGAATCAGAATCACAGACCATTCTCAATTGAGTCGTTACTTCATCAATGTACTCCTTGATTAATTTAGGCACCTGAAGCCTACCCTTGTGCAGTTCAGGGTTACACATATTACCTAAATTTCTAATAAGATCGGCACGCATACAAAACATTATATCTCTAAGAGATCCCTCTTGCCGTCGGTGGCGGAGCTCTTGAAGCTTGTTCCTCATCAATTCCACATCATAAAGGTCTGATTCATTCATCTTTGTTGTCTCTTTATCAAGCATCTTAGCTGCATGAGCCCATTCATCATAGGTCAAAGCACTTCTCATCAAGTTTCTCCAAAACTTCCTCCTATATGCCATTTCAGCCCTTGCTTTCACATTTGTGTATCGTTTCAACAAGAAAGCAACAATTGTCATCATTGCCAATATCCCCTGAGGGTTCCTGGGATGCAACCATGATATAAAGGATGCCAAACCCCCCCTAAACCTATAGAAGAGATCTAACAACACTAGAAATATGTGGTGCCTAAAATGTGAGATAGACTTGCAAAAAAGAACCCTGAAAGCAATTGTCCTACCAAGAATGTCAGAAGGACCAATTGGAAAACGGTCAATACTAGCCTCATTACTAATATGATCCATTCTCCCTTGATCAAAACTAAATAATGCCCTTCTCACAAATCAAAACTATAAACTACCAAGGGATTAAATAGTATATAATAAAGTCAGTATAGTAAGAGTTGTATCTTCAATGTTAATATCAAAGGGTACACAATGTGAAAAGGCAAGGTTAAAGAAAAGAGTACAAAGAAAACAATTCACACCAGAATCTCACAAAATGATAAACTTAAAACTTGTTTGTGTCCTGTGTTTAACTCCAAAACTCATATAATCCACAACTTTAACCAAATTAAAAAAAAGGAAAATAAATAAAAGCGACTATGCAACAGAATAGTCCTATAAGTCCTTGTTTTTCTTCCCACCCCAAGAAACCTTAAGAACCACGATCAAAATTCAAAATCAGATACCCAAAACCTTACAAATGAAAAAAGTTTAAAATTTTAACCAGCCCAGAAGCCAAACCGTCGATCACTAAAACCAATCTCTGTGCAGAGCCAAAGGGGCAACGAATTTTTGGTCTTTATTGTAATTAAGAATGGATGGGAATGAGAGAGGGGTGGTATTGAGATCTGGGAGGAGGGGATAAGATACCCATACGGTGACGCGGAGCCTTGTCAAGAACTGATGACGTGGATACCACACAAATACATGAATGATTAATGAACCATATCCAGATTTATAATATAGTTCGTTAGAGAATTGGGTCAGATGATAAGGGGAAAAAGTGACAGAATCAGCCAAATATGGTTTTTGTTTGTTGTCTGAGATGCAACTTGAAAGTTTGGAACTTTATCTAATTGGCAATGCGATGGAATTATGGTTACGCAAGCATGGGGCACAAACAACAGCTGATACGGAAAGCAAACGACAAAAACGTGAGGGGAACAAATACAGTACACGGTTAAAAAGAAAAAGGGTCACTTATTAACAAAACCATACATAGCTTGGAAGGAGTCCAATGACTTTGTTAATGGACCTTCTAATATATCAGATGCATTGTAGAACCGTCGATGTGGACTAAAACCAGTGGTTTCTGCACCCTTGTTGATTGGGTTTCTACTAGAGTCAGAGATTCTATATCAAAATTCACTGGCTGTTGTTTTCTGCACACCCATTCTCACTGATACTTTCTACGCTTCTCATAGAGTTTTAAAAAGTCTATTCCATAGTGCAATTGGAAGTGCACAAAGCTAACAGTGAGAGTGCAAAGAAGTTTTAGCCAAATTCACTCTATCATCCCCCAATAATTAATAGTTAATGGACAATTAAAATTGGACTATTAATGAATTGTTTAATAGGAAAAATTATTCATTTGATCCTTATATTTACATGAATTTTACCTTTTACTCCCTTCACTTAAAAATCATTCCTTTTATAGTCCATATATAAGCACTTTTAAATTCCTTTTAGTCCCTATTGTTACAAAATAACAAGGATTAAAAGGTAAAGTTTGTGTAACGGTAAAAATTAAAAGGATTCTAAAGTGATTGTATAAGGACAAAATGAATGATATTTATGTGTAGGGACTAAAATATAAAGTTTGTGCAATTATATGGAATAAATACGTAATTTTTCTTTATTTAAAGTAATGGGTATGATTTTTTGTAAGGAAGACATGTATTTTCTATAGAAGTAACTTTGTTCAAGTCAAGGAAGATTATTTTGCAAGCAAAAAGGTTTAGTAGTTAAAAGTGAGTATGAACCATTTGTTAAGGGTACATTTAATGGTACGGATATGATAGTGCAGGATAATTATCCTATTTTGTAATCAATTGTTTAATACACTAATAGGATGTGAGTTATTTATCTTGTTGTCTATGCTATCTTGTTGGCTCGACGCATTTCTTACATTAAAGAGAAAGCCAGGTTTAAATATAATAGAAATACGATATATGTTATTGTTTCTCCTTCTCCCTCCCTCTTTCTTACCACTATCATTGTCACCAACAACCTCGTTGTTATAGTTGTCATTACCACCATCATTATTATTGTTGTCATCGCAACAACCACCACAATCGTCATGACTATCGTCATTGTCACTATCACTTTGTCATCAACATCATTGTTGTCGTCACCAAAACCACCATGACTACTATGGCATTACCACCTTGAAGACTACATCCCATTCCTTGTGCTTAGACTTAAGTATGAGGTAGATAATCTCTTGTACAACAATAATATTAATATTGTTTGTTGTATCCTGACCCAAAATAAAGTTGCTTTTGGAGGGGTTAGATCATTCAGTAAGAATCTCAATCTACTGACTAAGACCTTAAAAGTAATTTTATAAATCACAATACCAATATCCATAGTAATAAGTATGCTCTTATTTAGATTTATCTGAATTTCCTTTTTTACCTTATTTCATTCATTAAAAAAAGTTGGTTTTCTATGAATCATTATAATTATATATATGGAACTATTACATATGATGATAGGTCTAAAATTCATAAAAGTGGTAGGATGATCATTCTTAAGAATTAGCAAAAAAAAAAAGGCGTATAAAAAAGCCAGAAATAAAAACATTAATAACCATATGCCAAATATCATCAACTACCATCGATTAGAACATCTGGAAGAAGCTTCATTGTTAGACATTCGGGCCCAAGGATTTGTTGGCTTTCATTCTCTCGTAAGCACCTTGTGAACATCTTCCTTAGTTATAGGTCGAATAAGTGCTAATTTACATTCATTGGAAAAGGTTGGTAAAACAGAATGATGTTGTCCCTCACTCAGTCACTTGTGCCTTCGTGTTATAAAAAAAAGATTTTTGAAATATGCCATTGTCTCATTCTGCTGGTATTTGGTTTAGTAGACCATTTACATAAGGGTAGGAATAAACCATGAATTATATTCCACTTTCTTCTAATAATTGTTTGAACATGAAAAAAATCTTGTATTTTTCCTCCCCAAATGAACCAATTTTTCTCCAGACTTTTGAAACCAAAAAGTTTCCTCCTAAATTAGAATTTCTTTGTAAATTTAAATATTTAAAAATAATTTTCATTAATTTATACTTTTTTTATAAATGATTCATTACAAGAAATATTTTTAGTATAATTTTACACTTTTTTTTATTAATAATATAAAGTTTCAATATTTTAGTAATATTAATATTAAAAATAGAAAATAAAAAATAATTATAAACAAACATATGTAATGATTATAAAATTGAATATTTATTTTATATTACATTCAATAAATATAATATTTAATATTACGGTGAAATTAATTCTTAACATAAAATTTAAAATATGAAAAATATCAGTTGAGAATAAGTATTAAAATTTTACACTTACACTATTTAATATTTGTTTCGTAAAATACAAAATTAACTAATTTAATGGTTTTTTTTAAAGGAACTATTTCAATGGTTAAATCATTTGATATTGTTTTTTTTTTTATTATCATGTACATCAAATTTCACATAAATTGAGTATTTATTATTACAATATCTAACAATGAACATTTACTTATTAGCTAGTTTATTACTTGTTAAAATAAAATATATATGATGAAGTATCATTTTTTTTATTTGCATGAAATTTTAAAAGTTTAATCTATTTTATAAAAAATGAATTCAATGATTGGATTAAGTAATATTATATTCTATAAAAAGTTATTAACTAGTGTACATATAAAAAAAATTGACACCTATACATGTGTTTTTTAATTAATTTAACGTCGAATTATAACTATATTATTTTAATTATTAGTGTAAAATTTTATAAAAAATAAACATTAATAAAACATCACACATATTTTTAAAATAAACATCATATCAATTGTAATATAAATAAGATATTAAATAATTTTATACCAATAATTTAATATATCAATTATCGTGTGTGTACTTGGGCTTGGGCGTACCTACATACTACATTCTTTCCTTGTTACTGTCTTATCTTATATGACTTCCTAACTGATAGAGAAAGGACTTTTATTTTTATTTTTATAATTTCTGAAGGTAGACTTAGATTAAGAGTGGTGCATACGCAATTATTATAAATTCCTAGTATTACTTGTTATATGACCCAAGTTTAAAATAAAACAACCTTCCCTTTGGCTAAACTAAACTTATTAAAAAAATGCAGAAGAATTTTCATTTATAAAGTATGCATATATTTGGATTATAAAGTTTTTAAAATGCTAATTATCAGGAAAAAAACCCGAATCAAGGAGAAAAAAAAACTAATGGATATAACTCATTTCACAATACATATACACATATATAAAGTATGCATATATTTGGATTATAAAGTTTTAGATTAACTAAATTTTTAATTCCTAAATTTTTTGAAATTTAATTTTTAATTTTTAAACAAAAGTTTAACTTATTAAGGTCCCTTAACTTGTTTCATTTAGGTTTTTAGTCTCTAAATTTTTTAAAATTAGTGTTTAGTTTCTAAAATTTCATTAAATAAATAAAAATAATAGATTCAAACTTTGATTTAGAGACTATTAACTTACATTTTTTAAAAATTAGAGAATTTGACTAATCAAATAAAAGTTTAGGGATTAAAAACCTTAATGAAACAAAATTTAAGAATCTTGACCAATCAAACTTTTTTTTAAGAACTAAAATGCAAATTATGAAAAAGTCAAGGGACTAAAAATTTAGTTAATCCTAAAGTTTTTAAAATGCTTAATTATCTGGAAAAAAAAACTCGAATCAACAAAAAAAATAATAAATATAACTTAGTTGATAATACACACTGAATTGTAGATTCAATTTTCACATAATAGATCTTTAAGAAAGAATAAAAAATTTTAAGTGTAACTAAATTTTTTGTGAGATATATCTATTCAAATGATCAAAATTTGTGAGATATATCAAGATTTTAATAGAAAGTCAAAGATCCAAATTAGGTGGATGATAGAAAAAAAAGAAGAAAAAAACTTAAATAGTTGTTAATGATATCATTCATATCTTTACATTGTATCGTGTAGATTGGTGTGAGCAAATCGGTGATCCCACCATTCTAATGATTAACTCAACTAAACATTTTGGAAAAAAATCTAAAATAACAATTATTTTTAAAAAAAAAAAGTAAATTCACACAAGGACCATTCTTCTGGTGTTTATTAACATTTTGTTAAGAAAATAAATATTACCGTACACCTTTTTTATGCAATAATTGGAAATTAAAGTTTCTCTATCTCATGAGACGAGTAAAGGGCATGACAGTGTGAGATAATACTTATAACACAACTTTTAGTATGTTTTTTTTTTTAATATACAAGCATTACTTAAAGAGTAAGTTCGATATTCAATCAACTCTTTCTTCATCCCATAATAACCATAAAATGAGTGTGTTATGTGTTACAAAAATGTTAGTAACAATTCTCAGAAGAATCTAAATACGAATGAGTAGTTTTCACGTCGAGCCAATTGAATTAACCAAAGGCCAAGTCAATTCTACAGAATAGACTCTTTCCTCTCCTACCTACTGGTCAAGCACCTCCAGGTCCCATTTCACATTCTTTTTTTTTTTTCTTTTGACACGTTCAATCCTAAACTTAAAAGCCAAAAGCCACCTTTTTTTTTTTCCTTTTTCTTTTGCCTGTTATTTTAATAATATATTAATATTGACATTAACATCTAGTCTAGTTACAACTTCAGAAAACAAAGACAACTGTCTGAAAATTCCACACTGGATTCTCTATCTCGTAGTTTTCTTTGCAGAAGAAAAGAAAATCAATAGCTCAATTCTCTATTTTTCAGAAGATACACTCTTTTTTCCTCATACCAACTAAGGGAAGAAAAAAAAGGACCATTTCTCAATCTGAAGCATAATTGTAACACATAATCAGGTGCAAGACTTATTTTATTTTTCTCATTTCTTGATTTGTTTTCTTTGATAGTGTTTACAAATTTTCACTGAATGATTTTGATTCCATGACTTGTACAGATTCTGCAGAATGAAGGTTGATACTGAAGGCAGCCACAGACTTTATGCTGAATCTGTTTCCAGTCAACCAGAAAATAGAGGAAGATCGGAATCCAAGAAGAAACTGAAGAAAGTGAGGTCAATAAGGCTTGTAAGATTGCCAAGCAAGCGATCATCCACCAGAGGAGGGAGACCCCAATATGACTATTTCTCCATTGACACACAAAGTTTAGAGGGGCCAACACCAATTGAAACGGCAGATGCATCACCTAATTACATGAAGGCTACCAGCAATTCTCATGCAAAGGATAGTTTTCAGGTAAGTTTTCTGATTTTGAAGATTCTGAATTTGTAAAAATGATTTGAGTAATTTCAATTGTTGGGAGAATAGTAAGAATAAGAATAATTCAATGCTGCTTTTGGGCAGAATACACAAAGAATACTATTCACAAAGAAGACTTTGACAAGAATGTCTACTACTTTGAAACTGAAGAGAAGTCTGACTAGAAAGATATCTGGAAGGACTGAACCAAAGAGTAAACTGAAGTTCTCAAGATCAATCAGGTTTGCAGCTGTCAAGGGCCAAAAATCAACCAGAAAGTTTTCTGAATCTAGGTATGGAAGTGATGACCAGAATTGGAGAAGTGCAAGTGATGCTGCTAACAAACCCCAGAGAGTCATGACCAGAAGATTAAGCTTGAAGCCTGTGAGGATCTTAACAAAGATGCCTACTTTCAAATCAAATAATTCTTCCATTGAGAGTGGCCATCAGATATCTCGATCCCCAGACACAAGCTTGCATAGAGCCACTTGTTCTTCTGCTCTCAAGGATTCCCATTTTCCTGATCACATTGACCTCCCTCAAGAGGGAAGTGACTCTCAAGGAGTATCAGCTGTGAAGGTTTGTCCATATTCTTACTGCTCACTTCACGGTCACTGCCACGCCAATCTGCCTCCACTGAAGCGCTTTGTGTCAATGAGGAGGCGCACGTTGAAGAGCCAAAAGCCAACGAAAATGGATCGTCAACCAGCTACTAGATCAAAGCAGATTGGTAATGCAAAGAAAGCCACTCCGAAAACCCAAACTGTCCCTGGTGAAGATGGCAGATCTCATTTTGAGAACAAGAAAAAGCCGGTAAGGGGCTTATGGATTAGGCCTCATGGCACTCCAGCATCCACAGTTTCTGAAGGTGTGGAATCAACATCAACAGATGGGGTCGAGTTTTCTGCTCCTGATACTGAGATATTGGCGGGAGAAGTAACCAACACTGCAATCGCAAGCAAAAATATGGAGCCAGATTATGAAGTACTGAAGATGAGTTCTGTACAGAAAGAGCCTACTGATATGGCATGTGGAATGAAAGAAAGAGATAAAAAATATGTCAAAATGTGGCAGTTGATGTATAAGCATGCTGTATTGAGTAACACAGGTGAAAATAAGCAGCAATTTGATGGGAATGACACGGAAGAAAGAGATCAAGATTCCCTTGCAACTAATGAAGTCAACAAATCTTGTAGGGATGGTTGCGATACAGATCAGGATATGGATGATGAAAATAAGGATGCAATTGAGCTGGTGCAGAAAGCATTTGATGAAATCCTTCTTCCAGAGCCTGAAGACCTCTTTTCTGATGATCAATTCAAATCTGAAGGCATTGATTCAGATGAGGCACACTTACAAAAGAGTGAAGCTGAGAGAGAAAGGAATACCTCAACATCCACACAATCACCAAGAGCACAGAGGATGGGGACCAAATCTGACCAAAGAGCACCAAAAAGCTGGAGCAATCTGAAGAAGTTAATCCTCTTGAAAAGGTTTGTAAAGGCATTAGAGAAGATAAGAAACATCAACCCCCAAAGACCAAGACGTTTTCCTTCTGATGCTAACTTAGAAATGGAAAAAGTTTTTCTTAAGCACCAAACAGCAGAAGAGAAGAAGAATGCTAAGGAATGGATGCTTGACTATGCACTTCAAAAGGTTGTTTCTAAACTTGCACCTGCTCAAAGACAAAAAGTGACACTTCTAGTAAAAGCTTTTGAAGCAATTCTTCCATTTCAAGATGCTGAAAATAGTCCACAATTTTCTGCAACGATGGAACCTCAAGCAAATCCAGTTCAACCCCTTGATGATTCCTCAAATCATAGCGAGGAAGAAACATCATTTTCTCATGATAGTAGTATGGAAATGGAAGATAATACTAGTGATGATCCAATGCCAGAACTGCACAATCCTACTATGCTCAAAGAACGATGTCTTGACTATCCTGGAACCGAGACAGTCAAGAACAAGCCTGCATTTGGAGCTACTGAAGAAGACTTGATTGGAAAGCAAAGTTTAGCAGGCAGTTATGATAATGGGGAAAAGATATCAAGTGACACTGATAATATTTATCTTGGAGAGATCAAAGATACCACATCAAGTTCCTTAAATGAGCCAGTTGAAATTATAAGAAGCAGTCATGAGGAGGCTCCAACCGATGAAATAGTCAGTGATGTACCAGAAGATTTGCTATCCAGTGTGAATACAGCAAATTCAGATATGAAATCTGAGTCACCTGGAAGAGATGTTGAAACCAAGAGTCTGAATGGTGACAATGGGCGACGATTTTCCATGTCCAAAAGTTTAGTCCTAGAAGGTCTAGTTAGATCACTCAGATCTAATTTGATCGGTACAGGAGCACCAGCAAATGAAGCAGCTGCTGAAAGAAAAGAAGAAATTGAAAATGTTAAGCTGGAAACTGAGACTCTTGAAGAGTTCCCTACAAAGGAACAATCTGAAGCTCCTACAAGTGCTGTTGTAGAACCTGAGACTCCTGTAGAGAAACAAAGCAACACAGGATTGTGGTACTTGGTGTATAAGCACATGGTATCAAATGTGGCTGAAAACAACTCTGAGTCACTAATTGATGGGGCAGAGGAGAAAGAGTCACGATTTGAGGACAGCAGAACAGGAGTAACTTCTAATGCTTATGGAAGTACACCTGTGAATGATCAAGAGATGCAATTCAAGGATCACGTTGTAGTTGATCCAGAAGTTGCACGCCAACAGATTGAAGCCATCAAGATGGTAGAAGAAGCAATTGATTCAATTCTTCCAGATGATCAGGATGACTTGGCAGACAAGAAATCACTCAGTGACAGCACAATTTCTGACAACTCCAAACAATCCGACAGAACTGAAAGAATGTACAGTGAAGGCCTGAACCAAAAAGAAGAAAAGATGGAATCCGGAAATGGAATGATTCAAAAACAAGAAGAAGAATCAGCACCAAAGGAGCAAAACAAAACAAACCAGAAAATGTCTAGAAGCTGGAGCAATCTTAAAAAAGTGATCCTGCTTAGGAGATTCATCAAGTCATTGGAAAAAGTAAGGAAATTCAACCCAAGAGGGCCGAGATATCTACCCCTAGAATCTGATTCAGAAGCTGAAAAAGTTAACTTAAGGCATCAAGACATGGAAGAAAGAAAAGGCACCGAAGAATGGATGCTTGATTATGCACTTCGGCAGGTTGTTTCCAAATTAACCCCTGCTAGGAAAAGAAAAGTGGAGCTGCTAGTGGAAGCTTTTGAAACAGTCATGCCAACTATAAAAAATTGAAACTGGGCAAACTGGCAAAGAGTGGAATAGCTTTGTATGCAAAATAATTCAAGCTGAAAGGTGGAAAATTACCCTCAAGTTGAATTTCCAATTTTTTTCTTTTTCTTTTTGAATTTGCTCTTCATCTCTTTTCTTCTTTGAAGTACTGTAAAGTGATGTGCAATTCTCAACAACATTCAACAGAAAACTTGACAGACTGTGTAAAAACTGAATATTAGAAAATGTCAAGGGAAATCATATCCATTAAGAAATATCAAGTAGCCACTTCTATACTCCTGTCCTGTCATATGATCAATTTTAATTGAGACAACAGAAGAGGAAGAATTCTATATGCATCATTTATTTATAAGAACATTCATGCATTTTAAGTAATAGTCTCAAGTTGTATTTATATAATTATAATACTATCTTGAGAAATCCGATTCACTGTTTCCTCTAAATGTGCAGGTCAAGAAGATGTATATGATCATAATCCTTTGGGATGTCTGCAGTTTTTTTTTTTTGTGAAAACTTTGTGTCCCGTGTCATATATTTTTTATAGTCTCTTAGGAGGAAACTTAGAATATAGAATGTTTCATGATTCAGCAACAACAAAGTTCAATACAGGGATATTTCCCCCCTCTTGTTCTATTCATATCTCTCTTGGTGTTCTCAGGTGGATGTTGTGTATGAAAGATTTGCATTACAAATATCATAGGCAATCTTTACATGTCATGATGTAATATCTTTTATGTGGAACACATTAGAATGGCCTAATCCATATTGCATATTTATGCTCTTCTCTTTTTACAGTGAAGATTCTTATCCTGTTTTTGAACATCCAAAATTTAACCCACAAAGTGAAAAGTCATGATGACTACCTAATTTCTTCGCTTGTTTTGAGTAGAACACTGAATTTATAAGCAATTATAGATATGCAACATATACAATGACTGTTTTTACTCTGAGAAATAGTTGTGTTTTTTGGCTAAGAATCGATCATTAGTCATAATTTAAGCTTGATCCCATTGACACGGGCCAAAACATACATTCATGACTTGAACAATGACACAGGTTACTAGTGATATTTTCCTTACTAGTTACAAGCGGACAATTTCACAAGATATCACAAAATTTGAAAACTGAAACCTTGTATTGGGTGATCCGTGACCATGAAACTGAATAATGGACTGTTGCACACGAAGGTAGTAATGAAAAAGAATAAAGGATGATGTTACGTAACAGCAAAAGCATTTAGTTCATAAAAAGATCGTAACCAAATTGAGCCCACAACATAGAGTAAGAAGTTGCTCACCTTGATCAACTGCGGGGAACTTGTAACAGCCATTTCCCTGTCTTCAACGAAATGTGTTCACAACTTCAGTCCTGACTCAGTTCACTAGTGACTTCAAACATCAAAGTCCAAACCTTTATTCGAGGTTAAACCATAGTTCGAGACTTTAAACACAAGGTCCTTTTTTTTTTTCTTTTTGGTAAAATCTTGGGCACACAGCCTCCCAATATTTTTGTTTGAGATTTTGTGTAAGATCCTACAATTGGCTGCAATTTACTACTCCCACTGTCAAATGATAATCATCATAAGAAGAAAATAATTATTCAAAAACAATTATTATTTAGTTTTTTTAATGTAATATTAATTATTTTTTTACTTATATTTTTTATAATATTAATATATAAATTATAAAAATAAATAATAAATTAATAATGAAAAGGTTAATTTTATAAAATTTTATTATTTGTTTATTTATTTATTAATTTTTTTATCTGTATAAAATAATTTATGACGATAAATATAATGAAATAAATAAAGAGTATATTTTATTTGATTAATACTAATGTATTTTATTTATGATATTATTTCAATTATATAGTTAATATTAGTTGACATATTACTAATTTTTAATTGAAACAATTTTCTTGGTATTTTTAAAATGATTTTAATTTATGTATAAACTAATTTCAATTTATCAAAAAAAATATTTCATTTTTTTCTACAAGTATTTACAGATAAAACTTATCCAATGACGCCATAAATTTCAAGTCTTGTCTGAAATATATAATAATATTGCAATTGGGCCGGAAAAACGGCATTAACCCAATAGCTAGAGACTCTGTAGAGACTAGAGAGAGAGAGATAAGAAGCAGAAAAGGATATTCCGCTTCACCCTTTTTGATTCTCAAACCCAAAGACTGCATTTGCAGGGATCTATCTTTATCTAGAACCAGCATCAGAGTCAAATCCACTTCACTCTTTGAAGTTCCTCTTCACTCTACAGTGACTTCTTCCTTTTTTGAGTTTTCACAAGGTAATCTAATCGATCACTTACCATCTTTTGCAATTTCCATTTTTCTTGCCTTTGGGGTGTCATGTTGTGTTCCATTTTTATACATTTTCAAGTGGGCATGGATTAGTGTCTTGAGGACATGAAAAGGTGCCAACTTGAAGTTCCCTTCATAGTAATTTGATACTAACACCCTGATGGTATTTCTGCCTTTTCAATTAAAGTGATTATGATCAGTTAATGTTCATTTCGCTACTCCTTTTTTGTTGATTCTAATTCACCATAATTGAGAGTAATAATTTTTATCCACTTTTTCAAAAGTTCAAGGAGATTTGGGAGTGTTTTGGTGAAACATTGATAAATTGAAGTGGTCACTGGTCAGGAATATGGTGTCCAATGTTTTCAGGTCATGAAATATGGGTGATTTGAGCTCTTTTTGGTGATTTGATACCCTAGTCTGTTGGTATTTCTGCCTCTTTCTCAACTTAAATAATTCGTATATGTGCTTATCGTCCATTTCTCTAAGTGGGTATAGTCCTTGTGTTGATTTTTATTTGTCGTATTTATTTTGTATTGAAGAATGCCTATGCTTGTGATATTACAAGTCTTTACTCTTGGTTACTTGCTTTTGATTGACATTGTTGGAAATTGCATTGATGGGGTCCTTGAATCAATATTTTGTGTGCTTGATGAAGCTAGTATTTTATTATTAATCCAAGCAATGTTCAAGTGACAGGATTTTAATTCTTGTTTCAGGAGTGTTCTTAAAGTAGTTAGAGGATCCTCTGATCGAGATGGCTCAATTGCTATCCTCTTCTTGCTCCTTGACTGTCTGCTCTAGAAATAAACCTTACTTAAAACCCTTTAACACATGTTCAACACCGTTTTCTATCAAGGTTGCTTGCAATAATTCCAAATCTCCATTTAGAAGGCTTTTCTTGCAAGAACAGAAGCCAAGAAAAGATTTTCTAGTAGTACATGCTGCTGCAGTTTCAACTAGCCAGGGAACCCCAGTTCAAACTAGCTCTAGCGACCCTTTTAAACAACAGCGAGTCATGGTCATTGGTGGAGATGGATACTGTGGTTGGGCAACTGCCCTCCACCTTTCTAACAAGGGTTATGAGGTTGCCATTGTTGACAGCCTTGTTCGGCGCCTTTTTGATCACCAGCTTGGACTGGATTCTCTAACGCCAATTTCTTCCATCCAGAATCGCCTTCAGTGTTGGAAATCTCTCACTGGAAAAACTATTGAGCTCTACATCGGTGACATATGTGATTTTGAGTTCTTATCTGAAACCTTCAAGTCATTTGAGCCTGATGCTGTTGTCCACTTTGGGGAACAGCGGTCTGCTCCTTACTCTATGATAGACCGGTCAAGAGCTGTGTATACCCAGCAAAATAATGTTATTGGGACACTGAATGTGCTCTTTGCCATAAAAGAGTTCAGAGAGCAATGTCATCTGGTGAAGCTTGGGACCATGGGTGAATATGGAACACCCAATATTGATATTGAGGAAGGCTATATTACCATTACTCACAATGGAAGGACAGACACTTTGCCATATCCCAAGCAAGCTAGCTCATTCTACCATCTAAGCAAGGTACATGATTCACATAACATAGCTTTCACTTGCAAAGCTTGGGGGATTCGAGCAACTGATCTGAATCAAGGAGTTGTGTATGGGGTCAGAACAGATGAGACTGCAATGCATGAAGAGCTGTATAACAGGTTTGATTACGATGGAATATTTGGAACTGCATTGAATCGGTTCTGTGTTCAGGCTGCTGTTGGTCATCCACTTACTGTATATGGTAAAGGAGGCCAGGTAACATACCCTCCTTTTGTTTATTTGTTATTGATAAGAAGAATGACTTTTGATGATAGTTATGGCAAGGACATAAATTTTGTTAATATTTCAATCAGGACATGTTTATATTGTGTATTGTCTTGTCTATTAGACTACTACTGGAGAAGAATCAATGAGCATTGATGGAGCTTCTCTGAGGCATCCCCACATTTTCCTTTGAAACTTAACAGTAACTATATTATATGAGTCCTGCTTTTTTTATTCTTGGTAACCTCGTGTTGTATCTGTTGCAACTCACTCTAGATATGATATTTATTAATAATAACTGAGATTAGCCCCTGCCACTATTATACAGTGTTAAATGTTGATTTTATCTCATTGCCTTGTGCACCTCGTTCCATTGAGATTCCAACATCGCAATTTGATTCTTCTGTTGCTCTATTTTCTTATACTTCTCTTCCTAAATTGATTGTATTGATCTAACCGTGTGTCTAAAGGAGAAACTTTTGAAATTCGCTGATGCTACTTTTTTGTTTGTTATACACTTATTTCAGACTAGGGGCTTCCTTGACATAAGAGATACAGTTCAATGTGTTGAGCTTGCCATCGCAAACCCCGCAAAGCCTGGGGAGTTCCGAGTCTTCAACCAATTCACTGAGCAGTTTTCAGTGAATCAACTTGCCAACCTTGTTACGAAAGCCGGTGAGAAGCTGGGCATTGAGGTGAAAACTATCAATGTTCCTAACCCGAGAGTCGAGGCAGAAGAGCATTACTACAATTGCAAGAACACTAAACTTGTTGATCTGGGACTGAGACCACACTTTCTTTCAGACTCTCTCCTTGATTCACTGCTCAATTTTGCTGTTCAGTACAAAGATCGTGTTGACACAAAACAAATTATGCCTAGTGTGTCTTGGAAGAAAATTGGGGTCAAAACAAAAACTGTTACAGCCTAAGAAGATGTGGTACATGGCTGCTGGTATAACTGTGTATCCTGCATAATGTATTGTTAGGTTATTATGCTGCATTGCCGTGAATATTTAAAATTTCTGTATTATAGGACTTTTTATCTTACAATCCATCTGTGACCCTCCTTATGTAGAGTAGATTTTTGTGCTTCAACTTTTCCACAAGATTCATGTTCAAACCTAGGTACTGTTTTTTTTTCAGTGTTGAGCATTTGGAAGTATATTGTAGGCCCGTAATATCAATGTATTTGGTCAAATAAGCAACATGTGAATATGCCAACCAATGATGGTAATTTTATATTTTTTAATACATTTTTATACTGAAGTAATGTGAAGACGTTCTGGTCTAGGAAGAGGGGCATTGGTTTAAAAAGTTACGAGAAAAGTAGATGCGACTGGGTAGTAAAAATTTAGCTCTTTTTTCATGCCCAACATTAATAAGGATGAAGGGAAACATAATCCAAGGCGTTTTCTTACCAAATGGAGAATGATGGTTGGTTTTCTAGTATCATCTTTTGAGATAATCTTGTTTGAAATACTGTTAGATATTAAATGTTAACATCTTTTTCAATGAGTGTATTTGTGAGGATATTCCAAAGAGGAAAACTACTGACTTCTATAAAGGCTTCTTTAGAGTAAAGGACTAAATGTGTAATAATAGAAGAAAAGAAGAGGTCGATACTCCAAGAAAAAACTCATTTCTAAAAGTATATTCTCATATTTATTACAAGTTTTGAAATATAAAAGTAACTACTACCATAATTTTGGGAGAATGTCAAGAGGGGCGGAACTAGAAAATATTTTTAGGGGCGGCAAAAATATTATAAGGTATTTGTAAAATATTTATAGTAAGTCTTCTGAAATTTTTTTTTTGGAATTTATATAGGTTTAATTATTTTTTGAATTTAATATCTATGTATTAACAATATAAAATAATTTTATATTATCATTCAATCATATGTGGTGGATTGTGATTGAATGATTATGTAAAATATTTTACACTTAAGATGCATAATCTTTATCTCTTATCTTTTTGGTCTTTTATTTATAATTGTAATAACTTTTCTTTTTAATCTTAACTTATAGTTTAAAATATTTCATTTTACTGTCTATAGTTACATTTTTTTTACTATTTTGGTCCTTATCATCAAGTGTTGACTAACACTGTTTGAAACCAACATGTTGTGGCTCATTTAATCCAAAATTAGTTAATCTGTATTAGGCAATTATAGACAACAAGAACAAAAGGGTAAAAAAATGACAACGATAAGAATTAAAATGAAAAGTTTTGCAACTATTGAGACCTGATAGATAATTAAATCTAGTTTATGAATATCAAATGCATAATGATAATATATTAAATGTTAATTCAAACATTAAAAATGAAAAAGATTGATTTGTTTATTATAAAAAATTACCATATATATGTCATAAAATGAAAAATGATACGTGACCGATAGGGGAAAAAACGTATGAACGTTATTTTTGTTTGTGTTAAAGTTGGTTTTATAATTTACGTTGTATTGATATAAAAGTAATTTGTTTGTATGTTAAAGTTATTCAATAGCTTAAAAGCATAATCCAATGGATCTCTCTTTAAGTAATTAAGGACTAAAGTAAAACATGAAGAGAAAAAAAAAATACAAGGAAAAGATTCATAGTCTCAATTCCTACATCATCCAAACACAAGCTTTAAATAAAATAAATGACCGAAGAGATCAAATTTTCAAATTAAATTAAATATTGGACATTAGCTATGGTTTTATTTGTTTACTGGATCAGATTAATTATAACGTTTTGTTTCTATTTTTCTTCAATATCCTGATAAGGCCATGTAATATTATATAATTATTTACATACTGCTAGGCATGGCAGCGGGACCTGAACTCGTGGGTATCCGCCTGAATCCGCCCCGATTTTAATGGGGAAAAACCGATTTTTCGGGTTTGGGTTCGGGTTTTCCCCGATAGCCAAAAGCGGGGGCGAGGGCGGGTATGAGATTATTGCTACCTGCCCTGCTCCGGCCCCCGTCCCGTAATAAATAATATTAAAAAAATAAAAAACTATATTATTTTCTAATTTTTTTAAATTGAATTGATTGATTTTATTTTGTAATTTTTAAATTATGATCCCATATTTTAAATATGGATTTGTTATTATTATTTTTTTGTTACATAATTAGCTTTTTCGTCAGATTTTTCAATAAAAAAGTTATATTATTTTTTTAATTTTAATCAAATAGCGGGGGCGGGACGGGGCGGGACGAGAAATACTCGATCTCCGACAGGGACGAGAATGAGGATGGGTTTTAAAACCCGATAGGGATTAGAGGCGGGGGCAGGGAGCGGGTTTGGGGGCAGGGACGGAGACTGGGAATGCAATACCCGCCCCCGCCCGCCCCGTTGCCATGCCTACATATATATACTTATTGATCAATTGGTACGAAAAATAATTAGGTCCCCTACAACTAGCTGGCAGCTAGCTTTTATCTTCTTTTGTACTCTTTAATTCATAGACCGATTAATATTGATTATTAGTTAAGTATATTGCTATAGTTATTGATCGATCAATTGATATATTTTAGTTTTATTTTTTTTGGATCGGATAAGATATTTTAGTTTTATTTTGACAGCAATATGTTAAAATATAATTAATTGACAACAATTTGTTTCATTTTCTGGTCCCAATTTTAGGTGATTATCTTCATGTACACAATTGGTCCCCTGCTGCCGGAAGCTTTTAACTTCTAGGACCACTCCGTCTCTTATATATTTTGGAACAAAATTGTTTCACAGCAAAATCGATCATTTTCATTGCAGGAAAAAATCCCTCGTCTCTTTTATGTCTGTTTCCGCATTATAATGCAACCTTGCCAAAGATATTCCTATCCTAATAAAAATGCTTCTTGTGCATACGCAACAACACATTATATAAGTTGTAGACTTGTAGTATGTTAATAGAATTAACGTGTAAAGATATACACATACATATATACATATATATATATATACACATACATATATACATATATATATATATATATATATATATATATATATATATATTTAAGGAGCATATGGAATATTGATAGAGTTATACTATTTGGTACGAAGATTTTTCGTGAAAAACGGTATGAGTTCTTTATGTTAATTATATTTATCTCAATTAATAATATTTTTTCTCAACTTATCCTTTATTAAAATTTGGTATTATAAATAAAAAGAAGTCATTGAAATTAAAATTTCAATTAAATGAAAATTATTTTAGAGATAACAATATTAAATGAGATAAAGTTAATTGAAATATTTTTTTATTTAAGACAAATAAAATGTATTTTTTCTTCTTCTTATATTTATATTTGAGACTGAGTGAGTATAATGCAACCTTGCCAACTCTAGTAGTTTCAGCAGTGAATGCGCTGATAAGAGAAGACTTTTCTTCTTTATAAATCTTTGTCTTCTGCACTCACTCGTATTATTAATTTGTTCACTAATTACTAGTGCTCAACATATTACATATATTTGATAATGCTTTTCATATAAGTTCGAATTTATTGAAGAGCATGTAATTAACCATCGTAAAATCTAATTTTAACGAGAAACAAGAATTACATTTATCAATACATTCTGTTCCTACGTACATGTGCCGGAAACCTGTGGCTCACAAATTATTCATCAAACAAGAAGATGAAGGGATTAATAGTGCAGCATTTACACACAAATTATTAACAAAAATAGTGACATGCATAACACTAGGTAGGAATTGAGCACAGTCAGTACGTATAAGGCAGCAACAAATTTATTCATACACAAAAGCAACTCATCACGATTAACATTTAGTTCTTCTTCTTCGTACACACTATTGTAGGGTTGAGATTCCACAATGGGCTTGGATTCGAGAATAAGGATCTTTGATTTTCTCTTTGTCATAGAAACAAAGGTATTCATAATGATTGAATATTGGTTTATAACGCAAGGGATGTTGATCATTAACTAGCTCATCTGGTATACGCATCATCTTATTACCACCAAAAGAAAACAGTCCCATAGAGTATCTGCTTTTCTGTATCTGCTTTTCTTTCCATTTATCTTAACTCTGTTCACATGGCTGTATCCTGCCATTACTCCACACCTACGCCATGAAAATATATATATATAATGCATCAAAGTTACATTTAACGAAAAAGTTGATATTATATACTTAATTACTTAATTATTACAACAATGTTTAAAATTATCTTTAATTTTGCACTTTATGATATTCTTTATTGCCTGGCAACTACAAATAAATTATCTTATCTCCGGCCGCCACTATATTTTATTATATAATTACTTAGTCCACTAATGATCTATTATTTTATTTAACGAACAAAATAAAAAAAATAAAAAATTAAATCAATCAATAATTTAAAATGTAGTAATCAAATTTTTATAAGAGACAATTATTACTTCAGTGTTAGATTTAGTATTCAAACCCCAATTGAGCTAGATGGAGGCAAAAGGTACAATTTCTTTAAAATGCATAAAATATATGATATTGTGATATATAGATAATTATAATTAGGGTCGTGTATATATATACTCACATTGAATGAGTCACCTGCCATAACCACAAACAAAGAGGGTGAAGCATCAATCTCTTTCCATTCTCCATCCTTCAGTTTGATTTCCAAGCCATTCAGATTATTCAGCTGATGTACAATGGATGTGATGGTCAAGTCCGAGTGAGGTTGCAGTCCCAAATCATTTTCATCCATCTGGGGCGTTCTATACTTCATGCATCGAAGTAGATAATCGATCGTTTGATTCTATGAAAGAATCGCATCGTTGCATGTCCACACCATAGCTCTCAAACACCATTCTCTTTGCCATATGGTCTAATTCTCCTAACAACTGAGCATACTCACTGATGCTTTCACTATATGGAAAATTAAACCTCTACCATGAGCAATTAATTGTTCACCAATCATATTATATATAAACAAAATATAGCTAGGAAAATAATATTGTAGTTGACAAAAATAATATTCTCTCTCCTATTTGTTAATTTATTTTAGCCAATATCTTACTTTCTATAATTAAGAGGCAGGAAAAGAAACCAAAAAAAAAAATGATAAATGTTCTCATTTTCATTAGGTGTATAAATAGAAATATGAAAAAGAAAGAGATAAAAAAGGAAAAAAGATAAAAATTGGTGGATGTGATAAATGATGTGACTAAAAATGAAGAAAGATATACAGAAAAAAAATAGAATAAGAGATCGATTGACATATGTTAAGTATTTAAAAAAAAAACATTAAAACAAAATAATATTATCTTTTTAATCATTAATTCTTAGAGAATATGTTTTTTTAATCAACAAAACATTTTAATTGTGGATAAATTTTGAATTGAAAATTAATTTTATAATTGACTTGACCGAAACTTGTAAGATATATTTTTAATCACTTGTTACTAATTTTTAATTAGAGGAACACAGAGTGAAACACAAAGAGGGTAATGATTTGGATCCATAATCATCATTTTACATGAAATATGTGTTCAAATAAAAAAGGGAACCTACCAGAAACGACCATTCCCCTCCGGCCACAATATGTGGGCGAATTTTTGACACCCTTGTAAGGTCAACGGATCATCAATGCCCACAGATTCATACAAGGGAAGCCACGAGACTTGCCCTAAGTAGCCATGGAAAGGTTTGTCACTAGTCTTTTGCGCTTTTGTCTCCACTGGGAGACCAAATAACTCTTCCACTTCAAATACAACAGAGTCGCAAAGCTCTTTTCCAACTTTATCATAGCGTGCCATGAAAAAACCATTGTTCTCAAGCTCATTCCTCACAACACTGCACGCTGAGAGCCATGCATCGGTGCAAGGCTTCATGTTTTCGTCGGTAAAGTCCACCACATGAAGTTGAGACTGTGTTTCGGATCCCATGCTGAAAATAATTTAATTTGTGTGTGGAAATTAAACTAGATGGTGATGGCTTTCTCCCTTTTATGTGATTTTATATATAAAAAATTTATTAGTAGGAATCAAAACAAAATTTATAATAATTTACACATTTTGTTCAATAAAATGAGTTAGACTTTTTTAATTTATATGATTTTATAATGAATATTTGTTTGTTTTCAAGACTGAAATTTTAACTTATTTTATTATTTTGCCTAGCAAATTTATGGGTAAAATGTGTTTAACATCTTTCAAAGATTGGTTTTAGCTTTACATTTTAGAGATAATGATTTTTTTTTTTTTTCTGAAATGTGATGAATTTGGTTCGGTCAAAATTCAAATAAAGTATAGGGTTGGGAATTAAACTTACTTCATTTCTTCAATATACATACAAGGATCAAATAAAATTTAACATATAAGTATTGGATGAAATTTTTATGGTAAGATTGGGATGCAAAATAAATGTGTTTAATATCTTAAAAATATAAAACAATTTGAAAACTTATTATAAAAGGTAGTAGGGGATGAAGTAGGAGGATGGGATGGGTTAGGAGGATTTAGAATTATTAAAAAAACTACGTTATTAATAGACATGTGCAAATATTATGTGTTAAGTTCGTCGCTAACCAATCCACCAACGAAAAAAAGAGAGTTTGTAGCTAACCAAGATTTTGATTTTCATCTGACTCTGACCTTTCGAATTATTAAAATGTAACCCCATCTCGGCAGTTAAGAAAATTATTTTGAAACGTATATTGGTCTCAGCAATTAAAGAGCACATACCCCAGGACCACCATATAATTTCACACTTAACAATATGATCTCAGCAAATCAATTCATTAGTTTTGGACATTGGCTTTAATCCACAATAATTCATTATTAAAAACGTAATAAAATCTTCCATGAATCTTTCTTAGAAACGACATGATTTATTCTATTCAGATAAATGCTTTGACGTTTTTACAAGAAAACCTAGAGAAAGATGCTGCCTTTATGTTCACGATAAGAATGAAAATTTTAAAAACAGTCAAAATAGCACATCTAAAGATGTAAGAAATAAATTATATAGGAGCAAAATTCCATCTTTATATAACATGCAGTTGTTAATTGTGAAAATTGTATCTATTTCTTGAAAGAAAAATGTTTTTAAGATAGTAAACTAATTTTTATTGAATGATTTTATTAATAAATAAATGTTTAAAAGTGAGACATATAATTCATTTTTGATTACGAGTTCTTTTTAATCAAACAAATAAGTTCTTAGTTTTTAACTTAATAGAGAATTATTTAATATTTAATACAAATTATGATTATAATTTCGATAAATAAATCCATTTGAATTATAAGAAGTTGTAATTCATAAGATAATAAAATAACTTTTGTAAAAATGTTTTTGATTCAATAATTAGTTTGTAAGTAATTTCGATAATAATAAGAAATAGGGGTTGGAAAAATAAAGTTTTGAGAAGAAATAGAGATTAGAAAAAATAAATGGTTTAGAAATAACAAACATGAATGTGTAAAAGTGTGAAATTGAATACATACGTAATGACTTTTGCCAATTTTGATGGTAGGTTTGTTGATGTTTTGAGAAATCAAGTGATTGTGTATAACTCCTCTTATCACAACATACAAATTCTATATTTATAGAGTACAAATTATAAATATTTGTAACTGCTTCAAATTTCTACTAAGTTTTTATCGTCGATCACTTTGATCTGTGGTCTATACCATTGATGGTTTTGTGTTTAATTTTCATCTTAAATTGACTTGTATCGTCAATCTCCACTATTAATATTTTCTAGTGTCTTGAAACCTTCTAATCTTCATTTCGTCAAAAGATAATATTTTAACACTTAATCAAAATATTCTATTAAAAAAACATTTTTCAATACTTCATCGAAAATCATTTTTTGATAATCGAAAATGTCAATATTAACCGTAGTGCTTGGTGACCAGGGTTTATTTGTGTGGATGGTGCTTAGAGTTTGAGGGAGAGAGATCGTTTGTCTGTTGCATCATGCAAGTGCTAAACATAATAGTTTGTGTGTTTTTTTTTATCAATAGATATTGACTCAAGAATTAAAGAGTTTACAATAATTATGCATATTTTTCAATCAACTTTGCTCAAGAATTATGAACTGTCTTATTGAAGTTTTTATTTATTTATTTACGAAAGTCATTGAAGTTCCAGTCAATTGAATGAGTCAAAAAGAGAAATAAATGATGTTTGTAGTTTGGGGTTAATAAATCCCATTTCTCTCTTTCAAAAGCTAAAAAATAAGTCCGGACCACTTGTATCAGCATAATGAAACTTATTACGTCTTGGTTTTTATGTTAAGGCAATATAAACTATTTATATTAATAGTTTAAAAATTTGATCGATATGTGAATTGATGAAAGTATTGATTTACAATTTATTTAGCCAATTGTTCTAAATTGATGATAATTAAATATATAATTAATATTATTTGATATATTAAATAATAACAATATAATATTATATATTAAATTAAATTTTAAACTAATATAAAAAAATCTACTCTACGTTTTTAAAATAAATGTAAATAATAATAAATAAGAAATATTTGAAAAATTAAGAGAGAGAGAGAGAATTTTGTCTAAATTCAACCCCATCACCAAGTTTTTCACAAAAACTCTAACTAGAAGTTTACTGTCCATAAAATGGATTCAACAAATCAGCACATTATTGGATCTTATGCAAAACACCAAAGTATCAATTTGTTATGCCACACGGCCCACACCATTTCTTATTCCATGGCAAATAATAACTGTTTTCTTAGGCGCGCTATTGTTCGTTATTATATTGTGTCATTTTCATGTATATAGTAATAATAATTAATCAAACTAAGCTTTAAACTATTCAGTTCATTTCAGGTATCTTTTTCCAAATCTATTAACAAAGTGAAGAGTAATCAGGAGGGCAGAAAAAACATGGGGTCAGAAGCCGAATTGAAGCTTCCAATTATTGACTTCTCCATTGAGGACTTGGAGCCTAATGTTGATCAGTGGGAATCAGTGAAATCCCAAGTTCACAAGGCCCTTGTAGAGTATGGTTGCTTTGAGGCTGTGTTTGATAAAGTCCCTTTGGACCTTCGAAAAGCCATTTTTCTTGAAGTGGAAGAGCTGTTTGATCTCCCTTTGCAAACCAAACAACTAGTTGTGTCTAGTAAACCATACCATGGTTATGTTGGGCCTCTTCAACTCTATGAGAGCATGGGAATTGATGATGTAGATGTTCATGACAAAGTGAAAAGTTTAATCAAGATCTTATGGCCACAAGGAAAACCAAGTTTTAGGTATGCATTAGAAATGAAGCTTTTATAGTTTATCATTTATAATTAAGTTTAAGTGCATATTTTACCACAAAAAATTTATAATTTCGTGAATATTACCATCGAAAAAGTTTTAATTTTTTAAATTTTATTATCGTATTATTCAATTTTCTCAAATTTTACCATTCTATTAAGTTTCCGTCCAAAATTGAAGGTAATTAAGTGCTAAATCATGAAACGGTTACAAACTCGTTTATTTGGTAGAATTGTTGAGTTAATTTTATACTTTTTAGATAATAATTACAATATTTTTGTTGCCTCAGCTATATGAAAATTGTTCGTTGCCTTATCTTTTGTTTGTGTTTGATGTTATAGTGAACTCAATTTCTGAAAAATTATATTAGAATCTGTAAAATTTTATTGAGACAACAATATTTTATAATTAAAAAATCTGCAAAAACATTTTTAAACAAGTTCTATGAGAAAAGCGATTTTAGGATTTAAAACCAGGTGTCTTTGATAGGGACAATGAACACTAAGAATAATGAGAAGAACATGATGCTTCACAACAAAGGGGAAATAACTCCACTAACCGCAAGAAAAAACAGAAAAGAAATTAAAATTTGACAAGAAAGAAGACAAGCCCTAACGAAAGATGGGAATGGGGAAGAAGCCTTAACTGAGTGATAAATTTTGAGAAAATTGAATAATATGATTGTAAAATTTGTGAAATTATGAAAATTTAGTGGTAATATATAATTAAACTAGTGTTGTGAAATTTGGTTTGGTCTGATTGGGACCCAATGGCCTATTCGTGCTGGTTCTTCTATTAGCTCGATTATGCAGTTGACTCGAGATGACTCGATCAAATCTGACTTGTTCAGATACCGGATCCTGATTGAACCAGTCTGACCTGATCGATTTTACACTTTTTAAAAAAAATTAGTTTTTTCTTTAAAAAAAATTGGATTTTGGATTATTAATTATTATTTTAGATTTTGGAGTATGCATGAACTTTCCTTAATTAAATAATATTAGTTATATACTTATATATAATAAATATATATATAATTTTGAATTTTTAATATATATCAAGTCTAATCGAACCAATTACTGACCCACCGATTGGACAACTGACTCATTACCTCAACCAAATCAATAACCGAACCGAATTTCCCAATTATGAATTAAACCTTATAATTATATTTGAACATAAACAATTATAAATCTTATCACATCAATTACCTAATGAAATAGAACAACTTTCATCATTATAACAACCTCATAATTATATTTGAACATAAGAACAATTATAAACCTTATCACATTACTTACCAATTACCTTGTGAAACAGAACAACTTTTGCCATTATAAGAACTCCAACAATGAAGAAAAGTAGTTTAAGCACTCATTTAGTTCCCTATACTTACTCATTCCTTATGTTTTGGTCCTTACATCTATAATTTATTAGTTTTAGTCTCTAAAGTTGCAATTTTTGATCTGTTGGAATTCCTACAATTTTGGAATAATACAGACTAAAATGGATTAAAAGATATATGTGTAGGGACTAAAACATAAGATTGTATATGTATAAGGATCAAATAAGTAATTAAAAATATATATTTTAGAACACCTTTGACCCCTTTTCTTGTTAATTATTTGGCAGCAAAAATCTACAATCCTTCACAGAGCAAGTGACAAGGTTGGATCAGATTATTAGGAAGATGATTTTAGAGAGTTTAGGTATTGAAAAATATATGGACGACCACATGAACTCAACAAATTACCTTGCACGGCTTATCAAGTACCAAGGCCCTCAAACTAATGAAGCAAAAGTTGGCATAGGAGAGCACACAGATAAGAACATATTGACCACATTGTGTCAAAATCAAATTGATGGTTTAGAGGTACAGACCAAAAGTGGAGAGTGGATCAAATGCAAGCCCTCAACACCAAATAGTTTCGTTGTCGTCACTGGGGACACACTTTATGTAATTAATTTCTATATGCATTCCACTTTCTCTAGAGAAATTCGAAATTGATTTTATAAAAAAAATGTGACACTAAATAAATTGATGATTAATGCAAGGGCATAATGAAATGTGATGCAGGCATGGACAAATGGGAGGGTGCATACGCCGGCTCATCGAGTGATGATGAGTGGAAATGAGACAAGGTTCTCTATTGGATTGTTCACAGTTCCAAAACCAGGGTTCATAATAAAGGCTCCAGATGAGCTTGTGACAGAGGAGCACCCTTTGCTTTTTAAGCCCTTTGTCCAGAGTGAGTTCATGAAGTTTCTTCGCTCTTCTGAGAGTACCAAAAATGCCCTGAAGGTTTATTGTGGAGTCTGAGATTTGATTCATGATGACACTAGTGCTCCCTCTACACAATCCCTTTTGGAT
The DNA here is from genome assembly GCA_013407115.1 of Glycine latifolia. Lineage (NCBI taxonomy): Eukaryota > Viridiplantae > Streptophyta > Magnoliopsida > Fabales > Fabaceae > Glycine > Glycine latifolia. Next base: position 112,874 of record QARZ01040986.1, read on the forward strand.
TTTTCATAAAAGTGTGTAATATTTGAATAAAGTTTGCAATATGGTGTATGTATGAACCTTTCTTCTCCAATTCATACGGACAGAGATTGTGTGAGTTTTGTATTGTTCAAACTCAGGAAGAGTTTGTTTTAGAGTAAGGTTAAATTAAAAGTAAGAAAAAGAATTTAATCAAGGCACTTAGGATTTGGTTGTATCACATGGACAAACACAAAGCTGAAGGCCAAATTAAACTTTAAATAGAACTAGACAAGACATGGAGATCATGTAGTCCTAAAGTTGAAACCTACACTAAATAACCTACCACTAGTAAGCATAGATCATAGAGTTGTACGTAACATAAACAAATTAAGAAACTGAATCCCCAAAAATGATCAAAATGACCAAAATATCTTTATGATGGGAAGCATAGTATTAACTAAAATAAGTCTGCAAGTTCTCAAAGTTCATCTGCTGCATGGTTTTTTTCTCTAATGAATATCACTTTAGCCTCCGGGATAATAATAAAAAAAATCAATTTAGCCTCCTTATTGTTGAAGGAGGAAATAAGGATATAAAGACAAACGACTAAAACACTCACAAGGTTAGATTTTTTAGGAGTGATAAAATACTGATTGGAGTATTTTATTCTTTGGATAGGTATGAATCATGCACTAAAGTAACATCCACATTTTCTCTTCACTACCTATTTTTAATATTCTTGTAATAGTTTGTATAAAGTTCTAACTTCAAACTTCATTACCATCATTATACACTTAAAAAGAGTGAGGTACAAGAATTGTTTTCTTAATAAAAGGTAAAGTCGAGCTCAAGATATGATTCATTGTTTTCAATTTTTTTACTGGACAAATATAGTCACTTTAGTGTCATTGATTTTCACTAAAGCAAAATACTGTTTTTCTATTCCATATTTTGTCTAATCGAAATGCTTAGTTTACTTAGAGCATGTACCAACTTGCTTTTTAAGATGGCTAAAGGCTGGACAGAATCAATCTATCCAACTTCTCCCTTTGTTTTTTTGCAAATCAATCAAACTTTGGACCACAAGCTATGCAGTTATGCAGTTTTGTCTTATATGTATTATATTCATAATTTCAAAGTTTTCTCACTTATTTCTTTTAAATGTTGAAAACTATATCCATTCAAGTTAGAGCACAATAGAAAATATTCACACATCAATTCAGTTTATAGCACATGCCTCTCTCTGCCCAGTTGTCAACTCTTAGGAATTATTTACTAAATGGTTCAAACCTTAAAATCTATGAATATGTTTAAACTAAATGCATAGCACTTTAAAAAAAATCAGAACCCTGTTTCTGTGATTGGGAATTGCTAATTCATGAGCCACTGTCAGAAACTATTGAGATAAATGTTGCTCGAATAAAACACACAAAGTACAAGAGAATGCTACCATCCCAAGTCACAACAAATGGTGCTTTTCATTCTTGCCTCAGTTGCCTGTGACAATTGACTAGGGATGAACACAAAAACTAAAGAGAAATATTCCATTTCCACGGGTAAATTTTTATTCATTTTAAGTACTTTCAAAACATATACTACATAACCACAAACTCCTTTCATATACATAACTAGAAGCTGTAGAAATTTAGATTTTATTCCACAAACATAGCACAACATACCAACACACACATTCAACTTCTGATATATTCATTATCATAGAAACCACACAAAGACTGTCTTCACATCGTACATATTTTGTACACCTCAAATACCACAGTATGCCTTGATCCTAGAAGCAGATTTTACAGCTTCTTCTGTGAGAAAGAAACGAAGATATCCATAATGGTCAAATGGTTTATAACGAAGAGGATGTTCCTCATCCACTAATTTTTCCTCTGGTTCCATCACCTTACCAGCATATGAAAGTAGCCCCAAACAGTATCTGTCTACCTTTGAATTCATGAATACTTGGTGTACACAACCCCGCATCCTGTCATTACTCCATACCTGCAAATTGAGATTTTTAATGGAAGAATTATCATTCAATGATATTCATAATATGACATTCTTTTGTTAATCATGTATAAGTCTGGTTAACAGGGCTAATAATCAATTGCTAATGCATTAGTCAAACATTACACAAAATTAATAGAGTTTAATATGCATGTACTCTTAAGTTTTACTTTGTTATCTTTGACTTTTAAGATAATTATTATAGAAGTCAATAAATATATCATATATGACTGTTTAAAATTAAATGATATTATAAAAAACTTTTATTTTGTGAGTGCATGCATTACTTATTCATATTAATGAAAAAGTTTATGCATCCCAACAGGTAGTATACAACCAAAAAAGTACTATGATTTCATAATATTTTGTATCATTCGGAGTCTTTTTTTTTTTTAAAATAAAAATCATAACTATTATAAATAACAGGACAGTTACAAAGGCATATATAAAATTTATTGTGGGGATCACCTATGAATATAGCTTGGACTTCGAAGATTGCATTAAATATAGATGACAGATAATGAAGTTAGTTTAAAGTTTCGCAAAAAGATAAATTAAAGTAAACACAACCTGAAAATATAGACAAAAACTCATTAATCATATCTGTTATTGCTAAATATTTCTCAGAGAGCATTACTATTTAGTATTTACACATTCAGTAAAAAGTCAGAAGGTGAAAAACACACTACCATGCATGCATCACCAGCCAAGACAGCAAACATGTTGGGTGAGGCATAGACCTTGAACCACTCTCCATCTTTCAATTGAATTTCTAAACCGTTTAACTTCTGATTCAGTATAGTTAGGAAGCCAGAATCTATATGTGGACGCACTCCTAAGTTGGTCTCACCCCCCTTAGGTGTTCTGTATTTGTAGCATCTAAGAACATAATCGGTTGATTCAAGCAAAGACTCACATTTCTTATTGTCCAATTCATAGCTCTCAAACACCATTCTCTTAACAAGATAATCCAGTTCCACCACTTTCTTTGCATAGGAATTCACACTTTCACTAAAAATGAAAACAAAAAAAAGAGTTTGATAATAACCAAGGATTTAAAAAACCATTCACGACCGTGATTTGGAACACGACCACAATTGTGACCGCATCGTCCGCATTTACCCGTGATTTGTCACAATATTAACAAACGCGACGCAACCACGACCGGTATTTAAAACCTTAATATAAAGTTTATTCATAAGTTCAATAGTAAAATAGGAAAGGGTTAATTAATTTAATTACCTAAATTGGTCATTCCCTTGTGGCCACATAGTAGTTGTGTACTTGTGACAATCTTTATCATTCAACGGATTGGAGATGGCCATGGATTCATACAAAGGAATATCAGGGCGTTGCCCTGCATAGCTATAGATAGGTTTATCAGTGGTGTGTTGCATTTTGGTTTCTAATGGAAGATCAAAGAGTTGTTCCATTGCAGAGAAGACAGAGTCATAGAGCAGTGGATCAACCTTGTTGTAGAGTGCTAGAAATCCACCGTGATCCTCTAATGCACCCCTCACAACATCACAAGCGGAAACCCATGTGTCAGTACCAGGTTTGAGGTTTTCATCACTGAAATCAACAACAGGTAGGGGAAGTTGACACTCTCTTTCTGACCCCATGATGCTCCTTCCCAATTTTTGCTCCCTCGTTTTACCTAAAAGCTGTTTGGATTCTGATACCGGAACACTTGTGTATTTATATTTGATATGTGTTGTCATATAAGTTTGAGTAGAATACAGTTTCTGCATGAGACAATTTTGTTTGGATCAGATAAGTCATTATGGACGTAAAATTTTCTCTCCGACTATTTAAAATAGTTACATATTCAATATTCAAATTCGAGCCACTGATTAAACTAGAACAATGAGAATAACCTTGTGCTAGTTAATTTATGTGATTAGTGCAGTGGTATACTTGGGGAGAAATTGTAAATTATTATTGTGATAATTTAGAAGAATGTTTTAAAAATTATGTTTAGAAAAATGTTGTGACAATTAGAGGAGAACTATTGGTAGATAGATATTGAATTAAAAACATAGTTGAAAATACAAACTACCCAATGATTAATAAAAAAATTCATAAATATTTTCAAGTAATAAGGTAGTTATTATTGCAAGCATGTTGTTATCATAATGAGGGGTGAGCCATGGCACAACACTGAGATTGTTTCAAGCATGAAGTCGACGGTTTAAATTTGAAAACGGCTCCTTCATTTGCGTGGGAAGATTAGTACTACATACATCTACTCTTTAAACCATACTAAGTGGAACACAGAAACCCCTTACACCAAGTAATCTGGTTCCTGTATAGGACAAAGATAATTTTTGGTTGAGATTGAAGGGAAGGGTGGAGTCTCATGCATTAAATCTTCTGGTTTAAGACAAAAATGAATTGTTCAGTCGAGGTTAAAAGGAAAAGACAATGGAAGGTAGATTGATTGCTTCCTTGCCCCCATTTGTATTTGTTTTCAAATTAAAAAATATATATTTTCTTGTGGATACAATCATTCAGTTTCATTATTTAAATAAATAATTTATGATCATCAAGAATCTGTACTTTTTATAATGGTCGGATTTTTTTAATTCAAACTTAAATTTCTATGTATAGTTTATGTAAAGATTTTTAGATTGTTATCTAGAAATCTCAAAATGACTTTTAAAATGATTATTATAAAAATAATAGTATAAAAATCTTTTACATTATCATTATTGACATAAATTATTTATTCTTTTATATATATATATATATATATATATATCAATTTAAAAATTTTATAAATATTTTTTTCCAATGAAGCTAACAAATCTTTTTGCTCAATTAGTATCAGCCCAATCTATAATAGAGACATGTCACAATATTTTCAAAAAAGATGACAGGCGAAATTGATCTTATAACAGTGTAACCAAACATGAGATAACATCACCACCAGCAAACTAATTTCTTAACATAATACTATTAAGTTTCAAAAAAATCACATCAACTTCTATTTCGATTTTGAAAATTACACTTAGTCCCCCACCAGTGTGTGTTTAGTAAATAATAATTAAAAATAAATTTGTTGTAAATTAAGAAAAGGATATCACTATACATTCATTTAGCTTATGTAGAGTAAATTAAATTACAATATCTTAAGTTAAAACCTTAACAATTTGGCTGGTATAATGGTGACAGCATAGCTTATTCTCCAATAACGACTATGCTTCCCTTTTCTATTAGCCGTACAACCAATATAAAAATTTCGTAATTTGTTTTCCAATGACACGGTTAACCATATCTTGACAAAAGAAATTCGAATATTCTTGTTTTATGACAACCATGACGATGGATACTTAAGAATAAGAAAATCCATAAATTAAAGAAAAATACTACTTATACATTTTTAAATATTTTAATATAATAAATAAATCTCTTATGTACATACATGAAAGGTCATTATATAGAGAGAAGAGAGAGATCAATATATCAATTGACAATATTAGATGTCAAATTCTTGGCTGATTTTTAAATTTAATACAAATTAAATAATTAATTAGTAAAATGAGGCAAAATTCAAACAATTTAAGAATTTGGGGTTGCCTAAACACGCCCAAACCAGGCGTGTTTGGCTCCCTAAACCCCTATAAAAACCCCCAAAATGTTACCTTATCACCATTTATACCATTTCACGTTCTGTCTAGAAATTGCTCTGCCTTCTCTCTAGAGCTTAGAAGGATATTTTCTAAAGCGAAACCCTGCCGAATTTTCTGAAGCGAAGCACTGTCAACAAGTAAGTTTATCTGCCTTTTTTATATTATTTAAGCTGTTATATTTTATAATTAGAAAAATGTTAGGATCATATGAATTTGTTAGCGACATTTATGTTAGATTCATAGGAAATTGTTAGTGCTCGGGTTAAAGATTTAGGGTTTAGGTATTGCGGTTTAGTTTTAGGGTTTAGGGGGTTAGTGTTTAGTGGGTTAGGGTTTGGGGGGTTTAGGTTAATGGTTTGGTTTTTAGTGTGTGTGTGTATTAGGGTTTAGGGGTTAGTCTTGATGGAGTTTAGTTTAGGGGTTATGGTGTTAGTGTTTAATGGGTTTAGGGTTTGGGGGGTTTAGGTTAATGGTTAAGTGGTTATTGTCAGTCGGTTTAGGGTTTGGGGGGTTTAGGTTAATGGTTAAGTGGTTATTGTCAGTCGTTGTGGTGTTGGGGTTTAGTTGGTAGGGTTTGGGGGGTTTAGGTTAATGGTCTACTGTTTGGTTTGGGTTGATTAGGGGTTAGGGTTTATGTTTGATAATTTAGGGTTTTGGGTGTTTGTGTGGTTCAGGCGTTTATTTTAGGGTTTATGTTTTTTAGCTTATTTTATTGTTTCTTAAAATTTGAGGTTGTTGTTTTTGTTGAGGGCAGGAAATGAGTTCAGATGATGAGGAGTGTGTTCGTGTAGTCTTTTTTTTCAATGGAAGGAAAATTGAAGGGTGAACAGGTATTGCCTTTGAAGGGGAGAAAAGGATGACACGTATCAAGCGAAAAACAACATTGGATGATTTGTATGAGAAGATACGTCCAAAATTAGGGCATAATGACAAGCCATGTATCACTTTGCTGACGGCAAGATTATGGGAGAATGAACAATACATGGGGTTTCCAATGCAGGATGATGAAGAATTGGAAATGGTGATTGAAGAATTTTTGAATCAGGCAAGGAAGAAAATTTTAGAGTTGTATGTGGATTATACCGTAGCAGATGATATTGTTTTACCCACGAGGTCAGCCGCTTTTAATTCTGCACATATTGCATCATCATATGGTGCTGTAGGTGCAAACATGTCTGAGGAAGATTCGCATGACCCAACTTGGGTTATGGATGATGATGAAGATGATGACGATGATGAAAATATCGCAATGGAAGATCGTCTTCTTCAGGAGAATGCAAGTGCGTCCGATAATGATGAAGATTCTGGTGTGCATGCAACTGCATTCCAACAACACCCTGACGTGGGGTCGTCTAGAATGCGTCATCATCCGAACGTTGAATCAACGCAATCGAAAATTACACTTAGTCCCCCACCAGCGTGTGTTTAGTAAATAATAATTAAAAATAAATTTGTTGTAAATTAAGAAAAGGATATCACTATACATTCATTTAGCTTATATAGAGTAAATTACAATATCTTAAGTTAAAACCTTAACAATTTGGCTGGTATAATGGTGACAGCATAGCTTATTCTCCAATAACGACTACAATGCTTCCTTTTTCTATTAGCCATACAACCAATATAAAAATTTCGTAATTTGTTTTCCAATGACACGGTTAACCATATCTTGACAAAAGAAATTCGAATATTCTTGTTTTATGACAACCATGACGATGGATACTTAAGAATAAGAAAATCCATAAATTAAAGAAAAATACTACTTATACATTTTTAAATATTTTAATATAGTAAATAAATCTCTTATGTACATACATGAAAGGACATTATATAGAGAGAAGAGAGAGATCAATGGATCAATTGACAATATTAGATGTCAAATTCTTAGACTTACACTACTTAATAACTTTTTAAAAATAAGAAATTAACGATTTCAGTTGTTTAATTATTTGATTTTGGTTAGTTAAATTATAATTTTCATCTCCTTTTAATTCTTGATCCACAATTTTGGATCAGTATTTTTTCTAGGATTTTAGTCTCCAAAATATAGAAAATTTACAATATTGTTAATTTTGGACAAATTATCAATTTTGCATATATTTATTTCTTTTTCCATTTTTACATTTTAATTAACTAAATTGTTTATTTGTGGTATCTTAAGTGAATATGTTAAGTCTAGGATTCAACAACACTAAAATAAAAGAAATAAAATGCCTATAAAGAGAAAAAGAAAAAGAAAAATACTTTCGTAGTAAATTAATAGTAATTACAAATGATAATATAAATTTTGATAAATTATCAGGAAGAACAAATATTTTTCTTCGAGGCATTTTTAAAATACAAGTTTATTTGTTCATAATTTTCCGCTTTGTTTTAGTTTGGTCGTTTGGACATTATTCCAGGGTACTGCTATAGTGCTGTGGATTATGGTTTTGTTGGAGAAATGATACAAAATCATAGCTATACACTTCAGCATGAAAACATCTTATCAACCTGACTATTTTATGAGAAGATTGCTTCGATCAGTTGTAAGTGTTTTTGGTTTTGGTGGACAATCGATTATAAATTTATAAGTTGTACAAAGTAATCAGTATGTTCTTTTTTTCGGAGCATTGGAAATTGGATTCTACTAAATACACTATAAGCTTTTCTTATACACTATATGATATTTTGAAAATGGCAAAAATACCCTCAGCTGTGTTGTTGCCTTTTTCTGTTGGTGCGATACACTATTGCTCAGTTGGTTGAGCTTGCGTTTAAGTGTTTGTGGTCGGAGGGTGGTTTTGGCTGTCCATTGTAGGTGGCTTTGGTCGGAGGGGGTAGTCGTGGTGGTGGTAGCTGCGTTCACCGTTAGCCGTCGTCAGAGACGCGATCCGTGGGGTGTCTGGGACGTAAGTTGCGTGCTTGTAGTCGTACGGATTAAGTAATCCGTATAGATAATACGGATTACACAATCCGTAAGGTGAAAAATTTGCAAACACAGATTAAGTAATTCGTATAAGGCATACAGATTAATCAATCCGTAAAAGTTATATTGATTGACTAATCCGTATGACTTATACGGATTGAGTGATGTGTATAAAGCATATGGATTACACAATCCGTATAACTCATATGGATTGACTAATCCGTATGAGTTATACGGATTGTATAATCCGTATAAACCTGACATTGTTTTTTTTATCAAATTTAAATTTAATTTAAAGAAGAAATAAATGGAAACCTGGATAAATTGAATATTACACTGAGCTTGAGGTTATTGTGGATGTATTATATTAGTAAAGGTATATTGGGTAAAGTATAGTTGATAACATTATGATTTCAATGTTGTTTAATATTAGTATGTGTGTTTTTGGATTTGTTAAGATGGACAACGATAAGTGGATTTATGATAGCATTATGTCTGAAGAAGTTAATATGGAGGAAGACATTGGTGAAGAACCTGATGCGTTTGAAGATGTTAATTGTTCAGTTGAATGTTCGGAAGGCTTCATTACGTCACAGGTATATATTTGTAGTTACAGTTGTTAAATGAATTAGTAAAAGTATACAAATGGTGTTCATTTTTTATAGGTGTTCATTTCCCGTGGGGATGAGTTAAAATGGGCTCGTAGTGTTGTGTATTCTTATGGTTTTGTAGCAGTGATAATGAGGAGTGACATGACAAGTGGAAAGGTAGGAACAACCTCATATGTTACAATTGGTTGTGAAAGGAGTGGAAAATATAGATCATTCAAAAAAGGTGTTGTACCAACAACGGGTAGCAGTAAAAAATGTGATTGTCCGTTTAAGCTAAGAGCAAAACCTGTCTCTGGAGGTCAAGGTTGGATAGTGAAGTTAATATGTGGGACACATAATCATACATTGGCAAGGTCATTATGTGGACACGCATATGCTGGTAGGCTAAGTGAGGAGGAGGAGACGATTGTAGCTGATATGACAAGGTCCATGGTGAAATCGAAAAATATTCTTTTAACTTTGAAGGAGCACAATGTCAGTAATTATACCACTTTGAAGCAAATACAATGCCAAATATGCATATAGGACGCAGGTCAGAGGTAATAACACTGAAATGCAACAATTAATGAAAGTGCTTAATCGCGACATGCATATTCATTGGCATAGAATGAAAGACAAAAATGTGGCTCGTGACATATTTTGGGCACACCCAGATGCAGTGAAGTTGAGCAATGTGTATCATATGATTTTTTTGATAGCCAGTACATACAAAACAAATAGGTACAGACTTCCTTTACTAGACATAGTTGGTGTGACACCTACTGGAATGACATTTTCAGCTGCATTTGCCTATCTAGAGGCAGAATGTACAAACAATGTTGAAACAGGTTCAGTTGATGGAGAACAACCCAATCCCTTCAATTGCATTTTTGTGGTCGACACTGTTTTAATGAAGCCTTACAATGATCGACGCATTACATTGATCGAATGAGAATGTATTGTAAATCGATGTTGTTGTCAACTGAATATGTCGATTTACGAGATACATAAGATGTGTTTTTGACACACATTTCATCTATGTCATTGTATTGCAAATTTGTTTAACCATATGGACCAAACTACCTAATATATATCATTTATGTAAATATGTTTCATGTCTTACATATAAAAAAAGTCAACATTTAAACACAAAGTGAACAAGTACTGTGCATCATCGTCTATATAAAAAAACAAAAAAGTCTTCAGTCCCTGTCACCATGGCGTCTCCTTTGTCTATCCCTCATCCGAGCTTATTGCACATACACATTTCTGTCCTGAGTGACACTACGTGCTAATTCCAGTAGGTGCTGTGTATGTGAGTAAGCATCTGTGCCCGGGGTAACTATCTGCATGTCTATCATGTGTTGCAACCCGTCTCCTATCCTTTCGCACATACCCTGAAACAATGATACAATAAACCACATTAATAAGCAATTACTGCCACACAAATAATTAAATTAACATTTAAAAAAAAATAGGTATACCACTGCATGTGGAGCCATATGACCTATATCAGAAGCTGCAACATCTCCTTCTGCGACCCCTGGTCTTTCATCCTCTTCCTCAGCAGCGGGAGTAGGGGGATCCTGTATAATGGTTGTCACTCTCATGGGATGTCGTGTAGGCTCTCCATGGGCTTGGGGGCTCATAAAAGGATGTGATATACGATAAAACCACCCCATATACCCAGGAGTACACTGACTGGGATATGTAACTGAATTGCCAGTGGCAACAAGGTAGTCCGTGAAATGGGTCCATCGATCATCAATGTCTTCTGCCGATGGAGGGTGGGACTCAGAAAACTGTGGGATTTGTTGAACATAACCATATTGCCGCATGACTCGCTCAGGTAAATGTCAGACGATGTATGGCCCCCATCTAATGTACCCAGAGAATAGGGATATCTCCTCAAAATCTCTATGTGCACGGTGATCCCCGTAAGGCGTCCAACAAACATCATCCAGCGTCAGCCTGTCTAACCGCCTGCGGTAGGTAGTAACTGGTAAAGCCTTCGAAGCTGTAAATCGGCATGCACGTGGAAACCTCTCCTCATACTGTGCATTTGCCATGACATTTCCAATGGCCGGAAAATGTTCATAGATCTAGCACTACACATCAACATAACAAATTAATTAATACAACATTCATAGCCGTGATGTTGGGATGCGTAGTTTAAATTTTCGTACATGTGAACTAACGCGGCTGCACCCCAACAATACCCCGCCGCTTGGTCCAGATCTCGAAATGCATCCAAGAATACTACAGTAATGTGTGTGGCACTCTTGTTCGCAAATATAGTGCAATCGACCAAGTGCAACAAGTAAGCTCGAGCTGGTAACACTCACTGCCTAGCTTCACACTTAGCAGCATATAATTCGCGAAGCCAAGACAACTGAACATATGCCCCATGGCATTATTGTGTCTTAGCTTCAGCATCCCTAACTGTTACCTCAAGCAACTCTACAAGTAGTGTGATGGCCTCCCCCACGTCAATGACCTCATACGTCTGAAAACCTCCCATGATTGGGAGATGAAACAAACAAGCAGCATCATCCAAACTGATGGTCACCTTTCCGATGGGCAAGTGGAAGCTGCTCGTCTCAGGGTGCCATCTCTCCACGAATGCAGAAAGCAATCCTCTGTCACCAGTGTCCACAGAACATGATATCAATGGGCTTAACCCAGTAGCTACAACTAAGCCTTCGATCTTTGGTGCTGGCGGTCCAAATTTTGCTACCTTATGCCCGTGGGATGCCAATTTTAACTCAGTCCGTTCCTGCAATATGTATATCATTAACAACACACAATTATACAAATAAATTTTAACTTCTATGTGCTTAAACACATAAATACCTCTCCAGCCCACACTCTAAGCGTGACATGGTTAGCGTAATCTGTTATGACTGAAGGATCTTCATCGATGCAGTGGGCCTACGTCGTTCATCCAACTGTTCTTCATCATTAGCAATGTATGTTCCGGACACTCGGTTTGGAGATCTCCCTAGAGGCCGACGCAATCCTCCTCTAGTTCTTGCCATAATCTGTACCATATGGTTAATCAAGTTACTCATAATCTTAAAACAAACAAATAACAAACATATATACATGCCATTGCCTACATATGAATCATTCTACTTTCTTTCACTTCCTTTAACTCTAAATGTCAACAACATGTGTCTACTCAATGCACACAAGTCACCAATGTCAATAACATGTGTGTACTCAATGCACACACCTCACCAATGTCAATAACATGTGTGTACTCAATGCACACAAGTCACATATAATATAACTACATGTAATATTGCCATCATATACATACATCACAAGCAAGTATATATCACATACAATGCTGCCTTAATTCCCCTAATATCCAAATCCATATACAGTCATTCAAATTTCAACATCCAAATATACATAAATTATAGAAATTTTAATAAATTCAAAACAAATTTAAAGGGTTTAAGCTTCATACGGATTACAAAATTCGTAAGGTGTTTACAGATTACCTTATCCGCATGGACCTTACGGATTGCGTAATCCGTATGGTGCATAAAACCTTCATACGGATTAAACACAATCTGTCTCATCTCACGGATTTCGCAATCCGAACAACACTAGCAAGCTCACCTTCGTCGACGGCCGCAAACAACCACCTCCACCACCAATTCGACCACCAACGCGGACCAAGAACAGTGCTCCACTGCCTATTTGACTGCCACCGAAGAACGACCGAAGAAGACAATGCTGCGGAAGGAATGCGGGTGACAAAGAAGAATGGCGAAATCGCAAAAATAAGCACCTCTACAGTTTTCAAATTTTTTAATTTAATGAAAATAAGAAAAAGGCTATTCTTGGAATTACACTATTACAAAATAGTGTATAAGATATTCTTATAGTGTATTTAGTTCTAGCCTTTTGGAAATTTCAGTCTCTTTAATCCACGGAATTAATTGGGTTAAAACCATAAGTCCAAGCCCATGCAACCAATAGAAGACCCCGGCCCATCTAATGATTCATCAGTTATGGGTTTCCTCTCACACCCAGCCACCAAATTGGTTCAAATCAAATGTTTTCTATTCTCTGTAGTATATGCATTGAGTATGAAACAGCCCTAATTAATGCATTAAATTGAATAATATATTCTTGAAACACCATTACTCGATAAGATAACTAAAAATTTAAAGTTATAAATTATAAGTTGAAAAGCTAAAAATTTATAAACTAGTTGATTTAATTGAATAAGCCACTTGGTTTAATTGAAAGTGTTATTGTTGTTGTACTTTAATTTGAGTGTAAATTTGAATTTGGGGAATAGCCATTTCACAACATATATATTTGACTCATTTATATTTCTAATAAACAATCATTCTTAAACTCTTTTTTATTTTACAATAATTCTTAAAATCTTAATGTCTAGAATAAATTCATGAACTTATGAATTTAATCAAGGGAAAAATATGTTTTAGATCCTCATAAATTAATGAATTTTATTTTAGATCCTTAATAAAAAATTATATTAAATCTCTAATAAAGTAAAATTTTTATTGTTGATTTTTGATATTTTGTTTTAGTTTCTGATAAAATAATAAATTTTAATTTGGATTTTTAATAAATTTTGTTCATTTAAAATCAAATATCAAGAACCAAAATAAAAACTTTATTTTATTAGGAATTTAAAATAATTTTTTTATTAGGGATTCAAAATAAAATTTATTAATTTATTTATGGTATACCTAAAACATATTTCATGTCCAAAATATTATTTTATAAATCTCTGGTTTATTCACTGATTATTTCATAATTCTCTTCACTTAAAATAACTAAAGTAAATTAAATAACAAAGACAGTAACCAAAAAGATAATTTTACAAGGATCTTTTGAAAAAATATTTTATAAGGATTAAAGTATATATATATATATATATATATATATATAATAGAGAATAAATTGTATTATAGGTCTATTTTTTATAATGTTTAGTATACATATTACCATACAATAAAAAAAATGTCGTCATTTGTCCAATAATTAATTTTTCTAAAGAAATAAAAATAAGACCAAAACTAATCTCAAGTGTATTATAGGTCTATTTTTTATAATGTTTAGTATAAATATTACCACGCAATGCTGAAATATCTCAAGTGTTTCAACTTACCAATGGAACGTGGCAAATTCATGCATGTCGAATCACTTAAATCCAAAACTCGCAATAATTTGAACTTTGATAGACAAGTATTTAGCAAAGCTTCAACGTTGGCTCCTTCTGCACCATTTGGACACATTATGGTTCTCACAGCTAACGATTTTGAGGTGAATGAATTTCCAAGACAACTGTATTCCGCAAAAGACAGTTGCCGAATATTCTCATGAATATTTTGAATGTGGGAATTTATAAGTAGACACTCATCTTTTGCAACAAACAGAGCAGGATCCTGCACCAAATCATGCATTTTAAATCGATAAAGAGTGCCAAATTCGAGAACATCTTGAAGGAAAGATATTGACAGTAATTCATCCAGATACTGTTTGACAACATCTTCCGGTGTCTCATTCTTTCTAGGTGATGCAAGGAGACCAAGTGCCCCCCAAAGTCTATTTACCTCTACACTATCGAAAACGTGATCCTTTGGATAAAGGGAAAACAATGCAAAATATTGCCTCAAATAGGAGGGCAAGAAATCATAACTTAATTTAAGTGCAGGTAAAATGTCATCTGTTTTTTGTGGCAAATTCCAAATTTCATTGTCTCTCACATATTCCCACTCATTTGCCTCAAATTTTGAAAATAGTAAACTCCCCAATATTCTCACAGCCAATGGAACCCCTCTACATTTTTTCACAATTTCTTTCTCGGTATTTACCAAATGGAGACTTTGACCACTGTGCCATAAAACAAAATATTTAAACACCTGAATGCCACAATAGAGAAAATAAATACTAGACTGTCACGCATCGTACTTCGGCACCCATGCCAGCGAAATAGGATTGCTTACGTGGCGCCAATCTGGTGGCCACGTAATTCGCTATAGAG
>QARZ01040987.1:16640-27353 GCA_013407115.1 Glycine latifolia
TTTTTTTGATCGTGTTGCAATATAGCATTCCAAGGCTCTGCGATTAATTGCTTTGTAATGTGTTATTTGCTCACCATGTACTGGTCTAATGTATGGTTTAATTGCTCTACCATGAATACCTATGAAAGCATTAGAAGTATTGTCTACCCAAAATAGCAAATGAAACCCAAAAGCACCACATTACCATTTAAAATTAAACACAAATCAGAAGATGCACAATAAATAACAACAACAAAAGAAGAAAAGAAAAGCAAAGGAAAAATAAGGGAAAAGTAGTCGTTACCCATGATGCTTCACGACCATGCACAGCAGAGCACCACCGCTCCCTCTTCGTTCTCTTATTCTTCTTCTTCATATTCTTTCTTTGCGGCACCAACCCTTTCATTTCTCTTCTTCTTCTTCTTCGTCAATGCTACTTCTTCTTCCTTCTCCGTGACGCCAACGCCGCCACACAATTCCTTTTCTCATTCTCGTTCACAATGCAAAAAGGAGAAGCAATTTACCGTAACATCAGTTCGAGCGAATTCAATTAAAATGAACCAAAAACATCTTTTCAAATTCACTTACACTGCATTAAAAATTGTGCCATTGCAACTCTCAAAAATATGAAACGTTAACGTGTTTTTATCATTAGAAAAAATCATTTTGTTTGCCTTAAACTAATGAAACGTCAACGTTTGAATACCCAGACTCAATAACCATTATTGAAATAATTATACATAAATTAGGCATGTTTTAGGGGGGAAATCAGAATTTAATAATTAAATGACTAATCTAACCTAAGAGAAAATTAAAATGTCAAAAATACCCCCACACATACTAACTTTTATCTATATAAAGATTAGATATTTAATGCTCAAAATATTTGAAATTTAATTTAATTTGTTGATTAATGTCCAATTTTTTTATTACTTAAATTATAGAAATTTCTAAATTTGTTGATGTGTCCAATTTGGACAAACTATTTTGGGGGGAAATATTTTCGTTCCAACGTTTCCTTCTTTAAGCAGTAAATGTGTTCTTTTTTTTATTAAATAAAGGGGCCCAAACCCCAAACAAATAAAAATTACGCAGAAACACATTTGAAGAAATATCTCTAAAACAACGTTTGAAAGGAAAGATAGGTGTATCGTTCAAGATCTGAAAAAGACACATGGTCACTTATATGGTACCCCCGTACATGTGTCAATCTTTCACGTCAGTCTTGTTACAGGAACACCGACATCTACCCTCTGTAGTCGGACTGATTGGACCAACAAGTTATGTCTAATGCTTTATTATTCAAATAGTGGCAGCCTAGACAACACTTGTCTAGGCTAGAGGGGCTTGACGGGCTTGACACAATTAGATTTCTCACACTTATTGAGGTTATCACCATCGACACTGTACAACACTTGTCCACGCTTGGGGGCTCGATAAACTTGCGACCCTCTTACTTGTCAAGGCTACTACCCTTGACACCAAACAATCTTTATCGACACTGGATGCTCTTATTCGACACTAGACAACCTCTTTCTTATGCAAGCTAGCTCAAAGGCTCGAGGGCTTATGTATCGTCCAAGATCTGAAAAATACATGTGACCACTTATGTGGGACTCCCGTACATGTGTCAACCCTCCACGTCAGCCCTGTTATAGGAGCACATATGTCTAACCCTCAATAGTCAGGCCGATTGGAACAATGGGTTATCTTTAATGCTTTATTCTTCAAATATTATTGATAATGTTGCAACCACCTTATCAAATGACAGGTATTTAATTATCTATAAGCCTCAACTTATCTACAAGCTATAGATTATGATAGGGATGCAACCATCCTGTCTAATAATCCTTTACATGGGATTAGAGGTCCTATGACAAGGTCCAAAACTGAGAGGATGAAGCAAGCATTGGTAAGGTCTGATTATAAAGATCAAAGAGAAAGAAGACCATTGTGAATTAAGGACTGCACCTAATTGGGTCACTTTCATACAAATTGATGAAGATGCTTTGGTGGCGAACTTGAAGAATCACTTTGGGAAGCACAATTTACAAGATAAGAAGTCTTCATAGGCTGAGTTAATCAGTTTTGGTGGACTATTAATAATGGGCTGATTAGATAATAACTAAGTTCAATTTCTATCATTTTATTTGTAATGTTCATTCTATTTTTTTGGCCAAAATATTTTGGTGACTTTTCATTTTCTCTTAGCCTTAGTAAATGCTTTATAGAATGCTCCAAGTCATTTAGTGGCTAGTGGAAATTGATTTTCATGTTTATTGTCATTTATTTTCATTTAGTGCATTGCAATTATCAAATGCATTTGGTAAATTCATATTAGTGAGAATTTAGAACAACATTTTAAGATTAGCCTATAAATAAGAAACTATTGTACTCTCCAAAGGAAAAATTTGAAGATTAATGAAATTTGAGAGTTTCTCTATTGTGAGAGTTTTTCCTTTGTTCTTGGTTAAGGACTTGATAGTGTTGATTCTATCAACAGGTCGCAATTAAGGTCATGCTCCTTTTGATAACTTTGGTTCTACCGGCAGGTCATAGTTAGGGTCAAGTTCCTTTCTTTTTATACCTATTTTCAAGACGATCCTAAGTGTTCCCTTATCAGATAGCCTGCATCTATTAGCCATTATCTACAAGGGCCCAAGACCCACACTCATTCTATAAATATCATGTTCCATCTAACCTTTCATACATTCTATTCTCACTCGAGATACATTCCACTCTCACTTGAGATACATTTATTCTCACACTCAGTTATATATCTCTCTTATACATGTTCTTATACTCATATAATTGATGTACTTACTTGAGTGTCAGAGTCCTTTCCTTTATTTTGCAGGTCCCCCCTCCTAACAAAGTCGACTCATCATTCGACATGCAAAAGTTTGGCGCCTATCTTGGGCACACTCATCCTGATGTGTGCCACTTCCAGATTTTGGTAAAAATAATATGATAAAATCAAAATTGTAAAACGATCATCCAAAGATAAACCAAAACCAACAAGCTCTTCCAAGACTAGGTTGCCCTCGCGCAACATGTGAGACCAAACAAAAACGTCCATTTTGATAACAAACTCCTTGTTGTTCTGAATCAGCATGAAGCAAGGATGAGTAGCTAGGCACTTCTTTATAATGTAAATCACACTCTTGGAGTTTGATTCAACTATGAACTCTTAGAATACACGACTCCAAGCCAATTGTAAACCAAGATAGATTGCCTAAAGTTCAACTGCAAGCACATAGTAGAATCCAATATCAAATAAAGGTGATTATAATAAACTATTTTATTATTTTTGTGAAAGTCAAATTATACGTTGGTTACAACTAATTTTAAATTTAAATTATTGGTGTTTAAAATAATTTTATGTATTCTTGTACTATCTAGGGTCCACAAAATGCACGTGGCAAATGACGTGGTGTCCCAATACGCATGTCAATCGTCCATGTCAGCCCTGGCACAGGAGCACAAACATCTTGCCCTTAGTAGTAGCACTACTGGGTCGGGCAAGTTATCTCTAACGCCTCACTATTTGATGTTAATGATAATGTAGCAACCTCATTATCAAGTGACAGGTAGTTAATTATCTACAAGCATTGGATTATCTATAATCCACCGTATTATCTACAAGGTATAGATTATCTTTAAGACACAACTTATCTACTAGCTATTATCTACAAGCTAGTAATTATCAGCAAGGATTGTTACTCACTATAACAGATAGACAAGGACCCACAACTCCTACTCCACTCTATAAGTACCAAGTTTCATCTCACCATTTTCATTCACTCATTCTCCACTAATTCACGTACTTACTTGAGCGTTGGAGTCCTTTGTTTTGTAGGTCCTCCTAACAAAGGGAACTCAGTATCCGACGTGCGAGATCTAAGACCCCCTCTTGGTCATGTGTAACGACACGTCTCATTGCTACGACATGACTTACTCTAATCGTGTGAATTTCAAATTTTAATGAAAACTCCATTAATTTGATTATGAAAATGGTAGTAAGTTTTTCGCAATAATACAATCATCGTACACATGATACAATTACAATAATTAAATACATATGTATACATATACTAAATCATTACTCATCATTCACATGTTTAGAACTTAATTTAGTTTTACATGTATTTACAACTCAAAATATACATGTCCACAAAAATAATTAAGGGATTAACTATGAAAGAGTTTATTAACAAAATACAACTCTTTCCAAAAAGAATTCCAACATCATCACGTCAGATTGGCGGTTCCAACAAAAAAAAGATCTCCCTCCAAGGTCACCTACTGCTACTCATCTACTCACATGAATGAAAGTTCGCGATCATCACAGATACCAACCACACGATACAACAAATGCAAGGGTGAGTTTATTTTATAAAACCAACAAGCATCAGATAACAACAATTGGAAAGGAAACAACATTAACAACCATGATCATTACCAAAAGTCCGTCAGTCCAATACACACTCGACAAACCCATCATCCAATTCACTTCATAACTCTAACAACCATGCTCAGAATGATGCATGCACCTGACTCATCTCTCAGAATGCAATGTGGTACCATCCTCATGGAAATAACCTCTCAGGAAAATGATGTAGTAGCTCGTCGAGGTCACCCTGTCATGCACTGGTCACTGCCTGTAACATCCTCAAAATTATATCTTGAGATTTTATTTATGATTGAATTATGGAAGTGTGATGATAGTAGGATACAAAAAGAATAGTATAGAATTTATTTGAACATAAGCTGCCCATTTCTGCTTCCCAAATTGAGAAATTTATTTCTCTCTCAATTCTTATCCAAATTAGGTGTATGATATATTGAATTAAAGATCTAGATGTCTACTATAACATATAAAAAATTCAGAAAAATATAGTTTGTGTATTGCTTGCAGTAATTAAAACATTAAGAGATGTCAGCGTGGAATTTCTTAGCTTGCTAGCAGTTTTGAAGTCTAGATTAAAAATGTTATAGCTAGAGTTTTACAACTCCAAATAAGGCATGTGATATCTTGTTAGAAATCTTAGGAAGTCTAGTTTAACATACTAAAAGATGAGAATTTATGGGTTAGTAGATTGGTACAGAATCCACAATGAACGAACCTATATGGTTAAGTGATTCTAGCCTTTTTGACCCTTGGATTGGGCACAACTTGTAATTTTTGGTCCAAGGAATCAAATCTTCAGCCCAAATTAGGACTAATCAGAAGTGAATAAATACTCTAAATGAATTCACGTGAAACAACCATAGAATAAGCATATCTAAGTAAATTAATAGAAAGAAAATTTGGTAAACCAAAGTCAATGCAAAGTCAATAAATGTAATGAGACAAAGTTGAAACCAAGTTTCTTGAAGCATCTTGTAAGATCATTCATGTGGAAGCTTAGGGGACTAAGTGCAAGGAATGATCTCAGCCAAATATTATAGAACCAATCAAAATTGGTCGTTTGTACAAAACTTTCCACCTAACCACATAGTCAGTTAATGAATGGAATCTTTCCTTAAAACATTAAACAATTAGTGTAGTGGATATATTTTCCTATTGTTGTGTATTTAGCTGAAGAAAATTGGGCAAAGAATATGTAGATCTTCAGCCAAGCTCCACGTGCATATTGGGTCAAAGGAGGAAAGAATATTTCAAGGATTAAACAAATAAAGATCTAGTACATAAGATAAGGTTTAGGCATAATATATCCCAATGAAATGATTACCTAGTTAAAACCTAACTAAACTAACTTCTAAAACCAGTTTTAACCCAACTAAAAACCTTAAAACTGAACCAATTAAAGTAGTATAAATAGCCTTGCCATTCAAAGAATTTTGCATGTAAATTTCAGCTCCAAAACCTATCATACTACCACTTGCTCCATGCACCAAGCTTTCTATTTTCTACCATCTTTGCTTGTTTTAACCGTACCATCCTTATACCACCTCACCTATCAGCCATTTTCTTTTTCAAGACCTCATTTCTTAGAATATTTTTCCAAGGAAGACATCCCTTACTTCATTCTTTCTCAATAATCAAACTCACTTGAGGTAGGCTAGGCTTCAATCTCTAGTTTAGTATTTGTTTGGATTAACTTATATGCCTAAGTAGGCAGATTTATGGTTATTATTTTGGTTGGAAATTCATGTTATTTAAAGGTTATTTTATGATGTGAAAATGTTGATTTTAACCATAGGATAGGTGATGATTTATAGGTTGAAATATTAGTGATATTTGGAATCACATTTGATGATTTTTGGAAGTGATTTGATGACCTTTGGGCTGTTTGTTCATATTTTTACTATGGAACTATTTTGTATTAATTTTTAGAAGTAGAGGTTGAATGGTATGTAGACAAATGGTTCAAATGCTTGAGTGATTAAATTTGAGGATGAAGTAGTAAGGTGATAAGTAATGACTTCCTTATTTGCAGAAATATTAAAGCCCGGATACAACCATCCCGACTACAACTACAACCATCCCGGATACACCATCCCGGCAAAACTACACCCATCCCGGATACAACCATCCAAGATACACCTACAACCATCTCTGATACAACCATCCAGGCTACAAACATCCCGGCTACACCATCTTGGCTTCCCCTACCACGCCAGATAGTCCATCATATCAACCCAGCACTATCATGATCTTTAGATAGCCCTCTATCATTAAGTGAAAGGAGATTAAGATGCATGCTAGGTTATAAGTTTCTTGTGAAAGTTTAAAGGAATTAGAAATTATTTGAGAGATATATTGTGGTTTATTAGTTAGCTCTACTAACATGATTTTTCAGTAGCTTGAAGATATTCAATTATCCTGCCTAAGTTGGTATAATTTTGCTTGAATATGGTATGGTTGTTTAACCATACTTGTGGTACGTATAATGACAATAGGTGGTATGTATTTTGCTTATGAATTTTATTATGAATGGATCTTGATTGATGATATGTTGGTTTGTGTTTCCAAGTCCAGTACGAAATTTATGAGACATAATCTAAGACTACATACAGTACGATATGTAGTGACTAGGTGCAGATACATGGAATAAATCATGCATGTTTGCATAAGACGATCGCAGCATCTACATCCAGTATGAGGTGTAGCTACATACAGTACGATATGTAGAGGCCATGTGCACCCTGAAAAAATTCATTTCATGCATTCATATAGCTTGCATAATTATTTTATGACTATTTACTAACGTACTAACATGTCTGGTGGTTTAGTTTTGCCTACTGAGAAATTTTATTTCTCACTAGATTTTTTTTCATGATTTATTTCTAGATGGCCTCAATCATCATATTCCTTGATGCGCTAGATCTGGGGTGGTACATTGATGAGGAGATAAACTGTTATGTCGTAATTATGCATCCAGTTATACGTGCATATATTTATTTTGGCACTCATTTTCCAGTTTCAGCACTTAATGAACTGTTTAATCCTAATGACCCATTCCTACAGTTTTCTCCTGCCTATCCAAACCCAACCACATAACCAATTAGCTTGGTCAGCGAAGAAGAGAGCATTGGAGAGATCTTCTGAAATGAAGACATGTGTTGTAGGTTTTGTACATAAATAATAATCCTAACTAGTGTGATTGAGGTGTTTTCTAGCAACTAAGGTCTATGGTATATTAAACAAAAGAAAAGATCTATGTAAAAATGGACTGTGATTATAGAAATATATATATTAGTTTAACAACTTTTATAACTTCTGAATTTATACGTTTCAGAATATTATACTAGGATCCGTTCAGTAAAAATAAAATAGTAATTATCTAACGATTCTTAAAACTTTAACCCAAATAAAAAAATATAATATCGAGAATAATTTTAGGTCGTTACACTCCCCCCCAATGGTGATCAGCCCTGAGTCACAAGGGAGTTCCAAACAGAGTGATTGCCCTCTAATACCCCCGGTACTTACTGTCTGTAACATCCTCAAAATTATATTTTTAGTTTATATTTATGATTAAATTATGAAAGTTTGATAATAGTTGGATACAAAAATATAAAAATTATTTGAACATAAATACTCTAAAAGAATCCACGTGAAACAGCCATAGAATAAGCATACCTAAGTAAATTAAAAGAAAGAAAATTTGGTAAAGCAAAGTCAATGTGAAGTCAATAAAGTGATTAAGACAAAATTAAAACAAGATTCTTGAACAATCTTGAATGATCATCAACATGGAAGCCTAGGGACTTAAGACTGAAGAAAGATCTTCAGCCAAGCACCATGTAGCTTAAACAAATAAAAAATCTAGTACGTGAGATAAGGTTTAGGCATAATATCTCCAATGAAATGATTACCTAGCTAAAACCTAACTAAACTACTAAAAGCAGTTTTAACCCAACTAAAACCCTTAAATCTGAACCGGTTAAAGTAGTATAAATAGCCTTGGCATTCAAAAATTTCTGCACGTAAATTTCAGCTCCAGAATCTATCATACTACCACTCACTCTTTGCATTAAGCCTTTTATTTTCTACCACCTTTTCTTGTTTTAATCGTGCCATCTTTATACCACCTTGATGGAGTGCCTTTAGTTAAATATTTTTCTATCATTCTTAGCTTATTTGAGTTCTCTTGGACTTTTATTTTTCCATTCTAATTCAGTTTTTGTCTTAGGCAAGTTAGTGGGCTTAATTGCTAATTGTTGCGTATTTTAGGATTTTATGCTCACTTGACGTATCTGCATTGTATAGGATCTACAAACCTCTATGGAACTTCAAATTGAGCGTTCTTGTAGTCCTTGAAAAGATAACGAAAAGATCTACAAGTTTGCCAGAAATAAGCCGAGGCCAATTCTACAATTTGGAGGGTCATTTTAGGATTTGAAGTCAGAACCACTGCACTTGTATTTTGGGCTGCGAGTTGGACTTTTTATTGGTGTAAATAGCATAAATAATTAGAATTGATGGGTTGCTCATGGCCCATTCTTTGCTTCAAACTTAGTCACTATATGTTAGTGACATTAGGAGGAATTATTACATTACATTTCATTTTGCACAAATAGTTTTACATTTTCTCTTTTTAAGTTTTTAAAATCAAAACCCTTGCTCTTATTTTCTCCCAATTGTTCTTCATTGTTCTTCCCTGTTCTTCATTTTCATTTTGCTGTTCTTCCATTTTCGTGCACATTTCATGGGGCTTTCATTGATGATGATCATGGAAGGCTAAATAATCAATCAATCCAAGGATCCTACCCACGCAAAAGGAGAATTTGAGTTCTGGTTTAGTATTTTGAATTCTGTTTGAATGTTCACTTTCTTCTTCAATTGCTATTTTGTTTTCATGATTATGAATGCGTTTAGGATTGAAAGCGGATTAGGTTATGAATTCATTTCCTAATTTCAAATATAAATCATAGATTAATTGGATGATATTTCAGTTAGGGTTGTGGTTTCAATGAATTTAGGGGTTAATTCGATTGAACTGCTTCTAATGAGATTGAAGGAACTTTCATAATAGGATAAATTTCTAAGAACAATGATGATTCGAATAGCTTGGTGTGGTGAATTGGATTGATGCTTTTAATCTATTTTACATTATCTCTTTTCAATTCTATTAGTTTCTGTGTTGTTCTTTAATCTTAGTTTACGTTTTTGCAAGTTTTACTTAACGCATGTAAATTGTTCGATAAAAATCACCCTTACTGTTATTAATGAGTTGAAGTTAGAACCATATTGATAGTGTCTCTGAGTCGACCTAGGTTAATCCTGTGCTACAGAATTAGCTTAGTTTAATTATTTTGGAGCGCTGCGGCAAATGCTTATCAAAACTGGCGCTGTTGCCGAGGACACGGTTCATTGTGTGCTAGCTTTAATTCACTGTAATTAGTTTATAGTAGTAGTAATATATATAAAAAAAGTTACATTTACTGCATATTTACATTTTGCTGCACAACCGCACTTTGTTACATAATTGCATGATTGTTCTTGTTCATTATGAAGTGTGGAAGATGTAGTTTCATGTTTGCTATCAAAAAATAGAGAAAAACAGAGCCAAAATAGAGCAAAAACAGAGAAGTAGTAGGATGAGAATTTGTGTAGTGTAGTAGTGTTTGTAGTGTCATTTTGCTGTCCAGAATTTTTTTGACCTGTGCAGTTTTGCTTTGCGATTTGTTTTATCCCCCATTTTGAACAAAAGCAACCCCTTTTGGGATTTGCTCTGGGTTAAAATTGGCAAATTCGACCTCTAAGTAGAAGTTTTAACACCGTTTTTACAATTTGCACAGGGGCATTCTGGTCATTTCATAGCAAACTATCTCGGAATGGGCTGAAATTTTCCCAGAATGTGGAGAAAATTAATACATCATGGTGACCTTGTGAAGGATGAACACGGTCATCAGGTGTCCAAATCGCCAAATTCCTTCATTTAGGCCACTTTTGAGACAATTTTCTATTTTCATGATTTTTAAAAATCACCAAAAACATCACAAAAATTAATCATGATTTTTAGACTTTCACTGTTATTTTTCTAGATTTTTTTTAAAATATTTCGGGCAGCTTTCCAATTTCTATTTTTCATTTCAGCATATATAGTGAGTAGTGTCCTGGTAGAGTAGCTGTCTGACATTTCTGTGTTGTCTGTGTTTATTGTTCCTTATGAGCTGAATTGTGTATGACTAGGTCCACATCAAGTGAATTACATGCATATGATCCTGAGATAGATAGGACATTTCACAGATTAAACAGACATAATATTAGTTTAGATGACT